>JXSR01S014062.1:27119-39574 GCA_000969725.1 Ophiothrix spiculata | reverse complement strand
AACGGAACCCCCCATGAACTTAATTTTGCTATTAATAGATAGGTATGGTCCTCCCCACTCTAATTTTACCAAGATCACAAAAATCGGCCAAGACGTCATAAAGATCGAAAATCGGAAAAATCGGGATTTTGGCAAAAGTGCCCACCAAAATCAAAATTTTGCTATAAAAGTTCTAAATGACCGATCTTCGTTCGGTTTTTTGCTAATAAAGAAGGGAAATGATAATTCTAACATGCCATGCAAGTTTCAGCTTCATAGCATGCATATATTTTTCAAAATGGCGACTTGAAATTTTCCGGGGCTTCACCAACCCCCCCCCCTACACCCCAACTTTGACGGCCTACCATAACCCCACCTTAAATGGTACCCACCATATTTTTCATCAAAATGACCGCAAAGGATGTAAAAGAGATTAACCCAAATGCCTGGGGTCGGATGCTTTTGCGTTTTTATGCAGCGGTGAAAAAACCTTAGGGGGAGGTGGTTGCAACCCCCACCCCACCCCTTGGGTAGACGAGGGTTAATTCAATTCACGATTTTCGATATACGAAAGGGCTTTATTTTGGATTGCGTTTTATTCCGGAAGGTTTAAAATTAAACCCAACAATTTACAAAAAATATAAATAGAAATTTAAACACATACATGAGCCACGGAAAACTGAAAAAAAAAAACCCACTCAGCTACTAAAACTTGCAAAGATTTTGCCCGATGCGTCCTGTTCTCTATAACCATGATAATCACGCGCCACGCCCTTTTTTGCATTATCTGATCGCGCTGCTTGTAGTCAAAAATTACTTAAAATGAACTTAAAATCGGCTCAATTTGGTGGTTTAGCTACATCGTTTAGTCCAAACACCAGTATTCATTTTAGTGAGGAGCGGGCTACTTCGACCAATGATTACAGCAGCTCACCGTCCTCACATGATGACAAGCACCGAACTATTGATTGCGTTGCAAAGAAAATCAGCATATGAGACGCATGAGACAAAAATGGTGCATAACCAATGTAACTCAATTATCAAAAATACATCAAAAAGGATAAACAATTTACAATTATTCCAATATTTACACCCATAGATAACACTGTCACGAGTATGGCGAGTCATCGATTGCAAAGATATGGCCTATAATAAATATATAATATCAGAAACTCGAGTTCCGCAGGTTCCGAAGGTGATCCTATCAAGTCCGTACGAAGCGGGGGGGGGGGGGGGGGGGGGCTCGAAAAAGCGGGACGCTGGCGGGACTAATTTCAAAATATCGGGACGATATTTTACTACTTTTAACCTTGACTATTGATATTTACTTCTTTTACTGTCCCGAGATTACTGCCCCGTAAAGTTTTAGTCAAAATAAGGCAGTTTTAGCACAACATATAGAATGTACATCGATTTTTGGATGAAAATAGCTAAATTTGTATTTCAAACAAGTTGACGGTATATAAATCGGGACGAAACATTAATTTCGGGACGGTTTAAGTGTGTTTTTCCTTCCCGCTTTCCTTGGCTTACATACCTTCGTACGCCCTGACCCTACTGTATGTGAGACCAAATTTGCAAAATGAGTGAAATGATACCATATCTGAGACAATCAATCTACCATACCTGTTCGAATGGATACCCTTTCTGAGACCAAACCCGAGTCCAAATTCAAAACGTATCCCTCGTCTGATTTAACTATTTACCTTGTATCAAGCCCTTAAAATTATCAAAAACTCTCTTTATCAAAAGTTCAACAAATCTATTTGATCAAAACATAATGGTTTAGGATTGATGCACACTCATGGCGACAACTTGTTCCATGACAGTATTGACTGTGACCCCCTCCCGAGGGACCTATTTCAATTTTCATAAAAGTTAAGACAAACTCTAAGTCTTATTTTTAGGATTCATCCTATCTTTTGTTATATGAAAAAAAAATCAGAAAAAGTCTTTATCTTTAATTTCTTCACTAAGTAGAATATAATTGTAATACTAACATTAAGATATTCTCAGAATTTAAAACTCATGAACAACTATTTTGGTTGATCTTAATTTTTATGAAATAGGGCATAGGAATACATGTAATGTGAAAACTTGATAAATATTGATACACTGATAGTTTTAACGTTAACAACACTGGTGGAAAGTTCACTCAGTGCTAAGATAACAAATTACCAATTTGGTCTTTAGTGATTGCACATCAAGTTCAACAGTTCACATCATAGAAACACACTTATCTATTTTGCAAGCCTAATAATGGAAACCATATACCGTAATCTGAAAGATGTTATCAGATAAAGACACAAAATGAGATATGTAGGCCCGTAGCCAGGATTTTTTCAAGGGGGGTGCGGATATTCAAAAAGTGGACCTTTTGGAGGAAAAATTTCGTCAGTGGTTCGACCTAAACTAATTTTAGTAGTTTTTTAGCAGTTTTCCAAGCATTTTGTGTAGTATTTTATTAAAAAACGACCTACGTTAATACATTTACTTGTTTTGGTGCTTTAGGTGTTCTTTTGGTGGTCATTTATGGAATTTTTGTGGACCTTTTTTGTAAATTGTCAAATTTAGGGGGCTGCGACGCCCCCACCGCACCCCCTCTGGCTACGGGCTTGGAGATATGATCAAGGGCAATGACTTTGATATTAATATTGATTTTGAGTTTAATAAGGTTAGTCCTCCCGGGAGAGGTACTTCGTACTGAAGGGACTATGGGGATGTGCCGCAAACATGGGTAGCAAAATCAGGCTGTCTGGGATGCCAATGGGTCCTTTTTTGCAAAATGTGGTATTTTGATGGGTCTGGTTTTTTTAAATGTTCACCTAAATGGCGTCATTTTATATTTTTATTTTCTCAATTTCAAACAACATTCAGCCTAAAATTGTGCCAAATTTGTGTAAATTTTCGCAGAAAATTGCAATTCTCGTATAAATTTGACTCAAAAATTGGGCATTTGGTATATGGATGGGTCCCTTCTTCTTAAAAATTGGTATATACATGGGTGGTACTTCACATTTCCCAGCTGCACACCCCTACAAAAAACAAATTTGAGTACCCACTGGGTTGGTCCGAAGGTGACACATTGCTCTCTGGCTGCAGCTCGGCACATTTTGTGAATAAAATATTTTTCATAGGCTTGCAAACTAGAAAATGCATTTTTTTTTTACATTAGCTGTATAAAACATTGTCAAAATCACTAAAGAGAAATAATTCCATGCATACTGAGACCACATTGTACTGCTACACAGATATGTTTGTTTTGAAAATGTCACAAACAACTTTGGTTTGTTTAAAAAAAATAAACATAAGTGGGGCCCTGTGGTGCAATTAGCTAGTTCAAATGTTCTGTCCGTTATCTCATTAAAGGACAAAGGATTTTGTTAACTAAATCGTAAATGACAATAGAAGTATCGAATTAATTTTACCGCACAAAAAAGGCCTGTCAATCAAAGTATAGGATAGGCTATTGTCTTCGACAAAAAGCATAACGCCTAGAGATTTTTAGTTGTGCTTTATATCGTATAAGCACAAAAGGACTGTCAAGGATTGCAATTTCTCAAGTGGGGATTATCTATACTTATTGACCCCAGTGAATAGAATAAGTAATGGGTTAACAAAATATTTTACTATGGATTACAAAATACATTGTTATGCACGGACAGAACATTTGAACAGGCTAAGTGGTTAACATGGTTAAAGCATTCACACTCCAGTGGATAAAGCCCCGAACCGGTTACTGCAGTGTTGAGTTTTTATCTACATTGTTCCCCGCATTGTTCCTCCCCATCTAGTCCGGGGTGTAACTGAAGAGTGTTTTTGCAAAACTCACTTAGTCCACTTTTGGTCGAAATTAAATCAGTACATAGGAATGGTGTTCATCAAGGGCACTAACATACCAACTTTGCAAATTCTCACAAAAATAATCAGTCACCATTCCTCAAGCACGATAATTTACCATTTTTTTTTCAAAATTCACCTAATCCCCTGCATGAATTTTTCCAAAACTCACTATTTCTAATCAATAATAGGGTGAGCAGATCCTGTTTGTTACAGACTTATCTATATGTCTATGTTAAATTGTTGTGCAGTGAGGGTCCGGGGAGGGATACTCAAAACTTATTTGGTAGACAGTAAATTAATATAAGTTGCAAAACGGCTTGTATCCATTTTGCACTTTTTTTAGAAAAGGGCAAAAAACTGCTAAGACATCAAAATGAGTTGCAAAATTCCTGATAATGATTTTAATTAATATTCTGTGCGAATATGTCTTTAAAAATAAGGTGTTATTTAGATAATTCATCAAATAGTTTCTTATTAATTGAATATTGATTTTTTGCTGAAAATGGATGTAAGCCGTTTCGCAGGGAAACTCATCAAATTTTAACTTAGGAACTGCTTAGGAACCACCTATCTTCCAATTTTTTTGGCAACATTTCTTTTTCAATTCTTCATTAGGCTATGATGTACTTTATAAATACCAAATTTCAACATCAGGTCATGTTTAATAAAAAAAGCTACCATATATGGGCATTATGTCCTTTTATGCATTATGTCCTTTTATGCCCAAATATGGTCATACAATGTCCATATTTGGGCATAAAAGTAATATTTCTGGATTTTACCCACCTAGAGAGATGTTTTCAAAAGTGAAATGATGCAAAAGTCGAAGGTCTATAAGAATCTATCAAAAACTAATTTTTGAAAAAATGGTCTCTAAGCCGTTTTGCAATTCAGGTCTTCGTATGTGCCGCACAGGTTATAGGGTCTTGCGTAACTGAATTTTTGTCAAAATTCGGTCTATGGATTTTTCTCCGAATTGAGATGCTTCTTTCCCGTCAAATTACAACTGCTGCAGGTAAATATCGCTAAGAATTAGGTTGAAATCTTTAACACACTAATGATCCGTTTTCGTTGTAAATGTGTCTTGGAAATGAATTAATCTTAAAATGGGCATCTTTGGGATCGAAGGGGCTTGAAAAGGGTGGCTCCGTTTTTTTTTTTTTTTTTTTTTCATTTTTGATCATCTTTTGACCTTATTTGGCATGAAATTCAAAACATTTGTCAAAATTCTCAAAAATAAAAATGACGCAACATCTGAATGGCTGTTTTAAATTAAAAATCCTATTCAGATATCTTTTGTTTTTGTTGCTTTTAGATTGTCTGAAAGTCCGAATGGCAAAATAATGTGTTTTTGTGACTTTCTCAAAAATGTTATTTTTGGTCAAGAATTAACATCGTCATCATGTTCCTTGTGAAAATTCCTTTCCTTTTGAAAAGTTATGGTACAAATAAACTTTGAGTAACGTGTTCCCCCCCCCCCCCTTAAAACTCGCAAAATCTATTTCAAAGACCAAGGCCAATTGGTTAAAAGTAAATGTAAAACATGTCGAAAGAGGATACTACACCTTTTTTTTCGGAAAGGATACCCTTAAAAATGTTTATGGATTCCCAGGTCCGAGTTGCACCTACCCAAACAAACAAGAGTTAGCTCCCCCCTGTTTAAACTGTTTAAATGTGTGTATCTTCATATGAAAATGAACCTTGATACATATTATAGGGTTTATTGTAAAGTTTTCATTATTCTAAATGTTGTATCCTTCTATCGTAAAATCATTTTTTTCCAAAACTCACTAGCTCCACGAATATAGCTGGAATTAGTGATTTTTTTAATGCATTTTTCAAAGTCACCATTTCTTTTTAAAAAGACAATATATTTGTATGCTTGAGAGATGAAATTACATGGGGTAAAATCTAAAAACAATTTTCATCGCCGGGAATGTCGAAATTTGGTTTTACATCAAACAGATAAAAAAAGTTAATTACGTTAATTAACCTAACGCTCGAGTTTTCAAGCTATCATCAAATAAAAGGAAAATGACGTCAAAATATATGACGTCATAGCGCGCTTAGATGATCGGGGACCCCCATTTTGTATTGCTGAATTTTGAAGTTTAGACTCTTATCTTTTAACTGACAAAAAATAAACAAAACCTACAGGTAGGAACTTATCACCGTGATATGAAAGGTATTTTTACAAGTTTGTAGTTTTTACACCGTCTTTGTTTCTCAGCGTAAACGACCCCTCTGTGAAAAACAAGTTTGTGAAATAGACTATTGGCTTTAATTTAGCCAGTAAATCATTAATCCCCTAATGTTGAACAATTTTACCCAAGAAATATGCAACTTTACAATTTAAAAATGATTTTGTTGCTGACAACCCTTTTAGATTCATGCTAATTAGGCACTATTCCGTTAACATTGGTTAACTTTACGAGACTTGTAGTATGTTTCTTTCCATATGCGTAGCTGAATTATTTTCTTTTTGCAATTCTTTCAACCTCAATTTGTATCTGCATAATTATCAAACACTGTACATGTAAAATTATGATTCATTATTTACGATTACAAAAAATTATTAATTACCGTATTTATGTTTGTAATAATTTTTAGGTTTTTGTATAATTTCTGTTAAATCATTTCGAGAAACTGAAAGAGGCTCTTTATCAGTAGGGTCATTAATAATGTTCCGAAGCTGAATTTGCTCCAAAATGTAGCTGTCCCAAACGGTGTTTGATATACAAAAGGGTTTTATTTCGATTGGTTTTATCCCGAAAGGTATTAAACCCAACAGTTTATAAACTAATAATAATATAAATTTCTCGATAAATTTCAATTGGCATGGAAAACTAAAAACTATAATACTTTTAAAATATGTAAAGATATTGACCGACATTCTCTAAAACCATGGGCCACACCTTTTTGACATTCTGGTCTACGCTGCTAGTTATCGAAAATACTTTAAATAAAAACTTACTTAAGAGTAAATTCGGCTCAATTTGGTGGCTAAGCTAAATCCTTTAGTCCAAACTCCAGTATCAAATAATCATTATAAGATATCTTGAGAAGCGCGATATTACTACCGAAGATAACAGCTCCGCCAGCCTCTTATGATAGACAGGCACCGATCACGTCATATTAATGATTAAACTATTATTGATTGTGTTGCTAAGAAAATCAACAAATAAGGCGCCTAGAATCGAATGGTTCTTTACCTGTGTTTCAATCATCAACATAATGGTTTACGTCTCCTTGTTTCCTTGGGCAAGAAACTTTACTCTAATTGCTCTGTGGTTCGGATAGTCACGTAAAGCCGTTGGTCCCCTGTGCGAATGCTCCTTCTTGGGGCGCTGCATACAGTGTATACCTGGTGAGTCTACAAAATTATGACCGATTTTCCATCCCAAATACGTCAAAAAGGACAAAGTCTACAAATGTGGCAACATTTAGCACCCAATTGGGTAAATAAAAGATAACATTGTCACGAGCATATCGAGTCACCGACCCTGTATAGTAAGAAAGCATTTATATAAGTTTTATTATAAAAACAATTTGATAGTATTAAAGCAAAAAAAAAAAAAAAGAAGAAAAAAAAAGGCCAATATTAATTAAAAATTTCCTACACTTGTTGGCAACTAAACCATTGTTTACCTCTACCGAATTTAAAGGAACTTGTGAGTTGCCAGCTATAGTTAGCAACATTTCTTTCGTGGATGGAGGCACTATAAACTTTGGCATGTTGCCACATATCTTGCCTTTGTAGATACAACCTAAACATAGTTTACTGTGGCTATTGGGAATGTTAATTTGGAAAAATTATTTACAACTTTTAATTTAAAAAGCTTGCCCTTTCTGCTGACATAATAATGCCCCCTTTACACTATGATCAGACGGTTACCCAGACGCTGATCGGATTCATTCAAATTAAATAAAACGCTGTTCCATGAATATAAATTAATATTAGAGACAGTTTCAGCAAGTCGAAAAAATATATTAGAGACCTATCCAACAAGTCAAAAAGTTGACCGAAATAGTGACTAATATATAAAACGAACTTCCATATATTTGAAACTCATACAAGTGCTGACAATAATAGCGACTGATGAAAATATAACTTTTTATTTCCTTGAAAAATTTCAAGTATCCCAAAATTCGGTCAGTGCGGACTTTTCTGAGGAAACAGAAGAAGAAGACCGGCTGATCATGCTGATGATAGTTACTCCGACCTAGTGACAAATATGGGGTGCTCCGGAAGTGAGAAGAAAATCGTGATTTTCAAAAAAAATCGTTACAGTTAACATTTTCAGGTAATTCATGTTGCCAAAATTTTACGTATAGTTAAGAAGTATGTCTACAGGTGCGATTGAATATTTTACATATGTTTCACGTCAGCTATTTCCCAAAATCATCAAGTGCAACTTTCGTCTCATTTTTCCTGAGCCTCACTCATATATTTTCTCTAATGATATTTCAATGAAGTGTCATCCCCTATATAAAGTTATTACAAATGTTTAGCGACTCAAGTTAAAGTTCTAGTAATTTAGCGCAATTTTGACCAAATATTGACTATATCTCTTTAATATACCATATAGAAAACTATGCACTTTCTTGTGGTATCGAAATCCCCAATTGGATTTCACGTAGGCTTATCTCTACCAAATTTTTTGGCTACAACATGCAACAAGTGGTCGAAATTTGCATGCACGTTAGGCGCACGTTGGTCGAATTCGCTGATGTGTGACGGGCCACGCTGCATTTATGGTCATGTATTTTTCCCATAAAAGAAACGAAAAATATCTTTAATTTCAAAGAAACGTCTAAAAATAATACTGAATAGTTTCTTCTATCACAACAATGCCAAAACACAATAGAAAAAACATCTTTGGGCTCAAGGAAAAAACTTAAACGCAAACATACTAAACTATAATAAACCATAAACCTTTTATACCTAGGGACTACCAACTATCATAAATAACAAAGAGTTAATTGGTTTACCGATGTCTCAATCCTTGCCTCGATAATCCGTTTCACATGATTAATTTGCCTGTCAAAATTTCCCGCCAAGTTGGATTTGAACCGCACAGAATACTTCCGGTAAACAAGTGTCCATGCAAAGTCTATAACGAAATATTTGTAACGTGACCCCAAATATAATGACTAAGTTAGATATGTTCCGATTAACCGAATCATTCCAAATGTCAGTTTCCTAATACTTTAGAAAAGTTTACTTGTTCATGAAAAAGGTGGTAAGATTCGGACAATCGGAAAATGATAAAATCAGCTGTTACAATCTGCAACAAATTTACAAACGAAACATACCTATAAATCACCCAACTGGTGTATTCATGGCGCAAATTTCATTAATATTAAATTACCACGCTGTTGAGCGATGAAACTATCCACCCAATTATAGGAGCTCAAAACACCCGTCATCTTTCTCGTCACAATCGGTTGAACAAATCAATGGCATGATTGGCTATTTATGTGCATGGATGAACTAAGTACCGAGGCAAGGATTGGAACCACAGATTTACCATGTTCATAATCCCTTGCTGTAAAGAATCTATGAATAAACCATGTATTATTCAAGGTTGTTGGCCAAGAGTATATTACTGAGCCTTTAATGATTCTATGCACTAATATACAAATATTGAATGACCGAGAGTGCAATAGTATACAAATATTGCACTCTCGGTCATTCAATATTTGTATACTATTGCACTCTCGGTCATTCAATATTTGTATTATACATTATATATTCGAGAGTGCAATAGTATACAAATATTGAATGCCTGAGAGTGCAATAGTACAAAATATAGCATGAGGTCATCGAATTATATATTTGTACTATTGCACGAGCATAGGCATTCAAAGTTGTTTTATATTATGATATCACACAGGTTTGTTTCATGCCGTGCAATGGAAAAAAAAATGCACGGCTCAAATCACTGCAATCATGATATAAAACCGACTATTGCACGGCTAAAATCACTATAATCATGATATAAAGCGCAATAGCGAGTTACCTGGGCGAGTAACGTGTCCGTTATGACATGCTTCTTCTTTTACAGGGATTTTGGCAAATAGTGAGAGTGATCGTGAAAACATCCCGTGTAACTGTGGTAAAGGTGTCCACCATTACGGAGACCAATTATACTGCATTGATTATTATGATTCGAATATAAAATAAGTAGTTTAATAAATTATATGTCATGAATAATTAGTAATCGACATAATAATAGCAGGATAAATGTCAAAGAGATTAAAGGGTTAAGTCATCAAAAGATAAGACCTTGTTTCGATCTTTTCTTCCTTCCAGCTACTGTCAGCGTACTACTGTTACCGGAGTGAATTCTAAGGTTTGTTGATATATCTAACTTATAATGCAACTGTAAAATGGCGATCTAAAAATCACTTCTCACCTGGCCAGGGAATCGAAAATTCGTTGAAGAATGAAATCAACGTAAAATCATCTCTACCTGTAATTAATGAGTGAAATCAAACTCATTGTGATATAAAATGAAAACATTATTCCTTTTTATTAACTACTTTACTTAGTGGTTTTATGTAAAATTATGGACTTTATTTATGATACGCTACCAATAAACGAGTGTCTGTCTTAAGACACTCGAGTCTTAAACCTATCGTTAAGCTTTCACCGTATTCCCTTGTGGCCTTGAACAACTTATATAGACGTAGATTTCCTTTGAACGAATAAAATACGTCAACATCGTGGTGCTTTTCTTATGAGCCTAAGATTTGACGTCGAGTCAACGTTCAATGCCTGAGAAGGGTAAGTTCAAGACCACCAAGGATGCTTGAAAAGAGCATTGTGTTTGGTTCAATGTCTGACTGACTCTGAGAAGGAAAAGTTCTAGACCCGCATGGATGCTTGAAAAGACCAGTGTGTTTTGGTTCCATGTCTGACTAGCCTTGAGAGGGTAAGTTGAGGACCCTCATGGATGCTTAAAAAAACCCAGTGTGTTTGGTTCAATTTATCGATGCAAACCCCTTGTTCGTCGCATACCAGTCATCTTGTATATATTTATGAGGGTATGTGATCTTTCTTTTGATGCGTTGGTGTCTTTTTACTTTTACAGACGATAATGTCCAAGCACGTGCGAATTGATTATTAAGAATCCTTTATGTAGATATTTAACAGGGACCACGTATACGTTAGGTCCCATCTGAAATTTTAGGGTTAGGGTTTAGAGTTATCATTTGAGTTAGGGGATAATTAGGATTAGGGTTGGGTCATGGTTAGTGAGTTAGGGTCGGGTTATAGTTAATGAGTTCAGGCCATGGGTGAAGGGACCTAAAGTACCGTTTTCCTTGAGTGGCAGATCCGACGATCCCAAATAGTATAGCTTGATATTTATACAAACCAAAAAATCCACCTTTTCAATTGAATTCATTTTGTTGCAGTTGTGACATTTCAAGGTTCAACTTGCCAGCAAACATTTCCAATGGGACCAGGATCACATCTGCCAAAGTGTCAACAGGGAATTGCCTGCAATGCTGCAGATACCTATGATATCATGGGACATAGAGACACCTGTCTTTGTGCAGCAGATGCTTTAAGCAAGCCAAGTATTTGTGAATGTAAAGCATAGACTCACCAGGTATACACTGTATGCAGCGCCCCAAGAAGGAGCATTCGCACAGGGGACCAACAGCTTAACGTGACCATCCGAACCACGGAGCAATTAGAGTAAAGTTTCTTGCCCAAGGAAACAAGGAGACGTAAACCGCCTGGCCCGGGGCTCGAACCCGCAACCTCTGTATTACGAGACCCGTGCTCTAACCGCTCGGCCACGCTCCCCTCTATTGTATAAGAAGAGAAGACAATGTCATCTGCAGTTGTAGTCCAATGTGAGTATGAATCACTTAATACAGAAGTATTACAAGTATTATCATTATAACAGGCCTTGACGTTTCATGTGAGTGAGAGTGATCACTCGACTTTAAGCTCACCTTTGAAACATTTGGAGTTTGGTATATGTGACCCGTCATATCGAAAGGTACCTTAATACCGGCATAGTAAACTACGAGATACAGGCCATTGAAGCTGAACATTGTCAAAAATCACGTCCAAGGTCGAATTTGTAATCAGAAAGGTTACATTCGAAGTGTACTCTATCATATTAATCAAGTTCCAACATCAAAAACATAAGAAAAATATGTAAAAACCGATGGTGAAAACCCTGCCTCCATTAAAGTTTTACTTAGTACAAAAACTTAAAACTCGATTTTCCCAGAACCAGATTTTTCAGAATCAGCCCAATGCATGCCTTTTGCCAATTTGGATGTAACTTTGCAACCGAATATCCAATAACCAAAAGTAAGGTGTTATTTTAAAGTTTTAAATCTCAGCCTTCAGATGAGACCCAAAAATCAATTTTCATTTTGGGACCCTTAAGGTACCTTTCGATATGACGAGTCACATATTACTATTATTATTATTATTATTGAGTGTCTCTTGATGCCAGCAGTAGTTGTCATAATACATTGCCCTTTTAGGATATTAATCTCCATGGTCAATTTCATCCAGCAGGCTTTGACTGATCAAGGGTTGGTCAGAAATAAACACAATGACAGCATTTGTTTTCTATTTTAATTCTTATTTGATGATACAT
>JXSR01S014062.1:0-15352 GCA_000969725.1 Ophiothrix spiculata | reverse complement strand
GTCTTATCATAGTGTTTGCGCTTACTGTCATATCATTCATTGTCAAATCAATGTCTGACTCACAGGATACTGATATACTCTTATCTACTTCCCCTACAATCTCCACACCTTCAAGTGATACCGATGTCACTGCTGGCATACAACCTAGTAGTCTCATCATTGTGTTTGCACTTACTGTCACACCACGCATTGTCAAATCAATTAGTGACTCACAGGATACTGATATACTCTTATCTACTCCCCCTTCAATCTCTACACGTTCAAGTGATACCGATTTCACTGCTGGCATACAACCTAGTAGTCTCATCATGGTATTTGCAGTCAATGTTACTAAACCATGTATACTATGAGTACGAATGAAGTAATTCTTTATTATTAATTTAGTGAGTTTTTTGCAAGATACTGATATGCTATGGTCTACTTCCCCTACAATCTCCACCTCTACAAGTAATACCGATATCAATGCTGGCATACAGCCAAGCAGTCTCATCATGGTGTTTGCAGTCAATGTCGTTGAAGTACGATTTGATCCTTGCATCCTTAATTCAGTGAGTTGTTTGCAAGATACTGATATGTTATGATCTAGTTCCCCTACAATCTCAACATCTTCGAATGATGCAAATGCCACTGCTGGCATACAACCGAGCAGTCTTATCAATGTGCTTGCACTAACAGACATACACATCATAGCGACTTCAGTACATGATTTGCATGCTATAGATATGTTCTCATCTACTTCATCTTTGAAAACCACTTCTTCAAGTTCGATTGATCTTACTGCTTCCATACAGCCAAATAGTCTTAACAATGTGTTAGCGTTAACTGTAGATTTTGTAACATGTAATTTCTGAATGTATCGTAACCACATATGACTTTTTGTGTATGCAGATAGAGCAAGATGGGAAAGAGCCACTAATGTCATTTTTGACACTTGTAAAGAGTCCAGAGTTTTGGCTAACGGCACTAAGTTTGAATGCAAGGGAAGTGTTTCCTCGTACTGGTTAGGGTTGTCTATCAATTTTGTATTTATTTCACACTCATAAACCATTGAGAGGCAATCAGAAAACATCATTTGCTTATCGTAGGAGTATTTCTCAGGGAGTGATATTACATGATCTAGAATTATTTGAGCTGCTCCGGTAGATAACCCACAACAAAACAACATAACGTAGTGCATATCTGATAAATTATTCTTTTTTATCTTTTCCAGTATAGAATGAAATGATAGATTATCCGATTTGAACAACTCTACGAGGTATTTGGCAGCACAAAATTCTTGGTATGTCTTGTGGATAAAGGTAACATATGAATCTGTAATAAGAATGTCCTCTTCTTCAACTAGCAATCCAATAAAAAAACTTTGTTCACGCATTTCTTTATCAAATTTGGTACTTTTTTTTAGATCTATCTGAACTGTGTTATTAAAAAGCGCTTCAAGTGCAACCTTGCCCAGTGTTACAAGTACGTTTTCCAGAATCTCCAAGGGAGTCTCATGCTGTTTTTGAAATGGCTTATTTAGATATATAACGGCCTTTTCATACAGATTGGTCACACTGTAAAAATGAAACCCATCCTTACCGGAATCAAGCCACAGCAAACATAACATGACCAAGAGAATGGGATGAGATGATAAAGTTTTCAGGGTAACAGAATCATTCATTTGTCGTATTAGAGTATCGCCAACCACTGATTGTTTCTGCAACTCGAAAAAGTTTTGGATATATCTGTTTGCGTTTTGTGAAGAAAATCCTGATACTTTAACATGAGAATACTTTGATCTGGTATCACCTTGACAAAACTGATCTGCCAAATGTGGTCGCGTTGTCACTACGACAAAACACTCAGTAAGCAAAGAACTGTCTAAAGCTTCATCTCCCACATGATTTGGTATCTCATCGTACCCATCCAACAATATCAGGCATTCTGATCCTAATCTACACAAGATACTTGCAATAATTTCCTCAGTCATGTCAGGCAACAGCTGTTTTTTAATTGTTCTTTCCAGACTTTCCCCCAATTTCCAGAGTTTGAGTTTTATAACCAGAACAAGCTTGAATCTACCCCACAGTAACCCCTCTTTAGCACATACACTCACATCGCCTGATTCTTGCTCATTTATAGCCCACATGTATGTAAATCGTTCCAATAAAGTTGATTTTCCAATACCAGCAGGACCTTGCACTAATATATGCTGCACCACGTTATCACTACCGTCACTGGCTGGAATGTTGAATAAATCATGATACGATTCTAACATTCTCTCTTGAGTCCTCTTTTTATTTGCGTTTTGTTGTTTCTCAGTACCATTTTCTTCAATATTCTCTTCTTTAAGAAGCGCTGAATCCATAAATATGTCATATCGAGCTCTTTGTTTGCTTTCACCTTTTTGTTTCTGAGCATTCTTTTCATCAATACCTTTTTCTTCAAGAAGTGTTAGATCCACAAACATGTCCTCCATATCAGCTACAGCCGTTCTGTGTCTCCCAAATCGAATCTTTCCTCCATATGCCCTGTATTTCTTTTGTAGATGCAGTCTCCATTCATGGATGGTGTCTGTTAAAAGGTATAAAAAAGTATAAAAAGCAGTTTCAAACTAAATAAAGATGCAGTCAACATGCAAGTTACGCATGGTATATCTGGAAAATAAATTACAAAGCGCCCATTGTCGGCGGTCGCTTCGCTTTTGACTCTATACGGTATATCTTCAATCGTTACATTGGTTTAGGAAAAACATATTTTACAAACTTATTTTCTAATATTAGTTAACTTGCTTTGTGTTTCTTAAACTTTCTTTTCCATACATTTACCTTTGTCAGCATGCTGTAATTTAGTTTCCTTGGCTTTACGCGTAGCTTCTGTACACCCTCTCCGTTTAGTCCCTCTATCGATCTTGACGGTCTTCTCTACATCTGTTAAAATGAAAGATCACACAGGAATCATATTCACACATTACTCTAGAAAACACAATGTTTTGTACCTTTCCGCAAGACGCAAGAGTCATGATCATTGATTGGCTCGATAGGTCCACTATACTCTATAAACATTGAAGTATGCAACAAGCAGCTGATCAACGCACAAAAACTATTAGGTCCATACGGGGAAGTAAATTAGTACGTATTTTTTGAATCATAAATATGTTCCAAATCTTGCTGAATATTCAAATGAACTTATGATAAAGGTTTTTTCATGTGTTGGCTACAAATTTGGCCAAAAATAATACCAAATCCATGAATAATTCATATAAAACTAACGCACGCCTTTTCATTAATTTAGTAAAAAAAACCTTGCCAATCTTAAATGTCACAAACGTTAACAAAATGTTACATGTTCTTGACCTTCGATTCGAATGAGATTTGGTTATCTTCCAGGTATGTAGCAGTCCTTGAAGATAACTCAAGCTCATTCAAATTCAAGGGCAGGATCGTGTAACGTTTTGGTAACGTTTGTGATATGTGGATTGGAATGACCCTATAGTCAAACACAGCCAAACTTAGGGTATGTCAATTTCAGGTTCAGAAGGGCGCTTACTCAGGAAATGATGTAGTAGAAAGTATATCACGAGGACAAGAGTTTAAAACTAACAGAGACTGTATATTATGTTGAAAGTGTAGAAAGAAATCATATTTTGATCTATAATCTAATGATATAGGTCACGTGGCATTTTGATAGTAAAACAATAAATAATTGTTGGCTTAATTTAGGTTTTAAAAAATCAGTTAAAAACAACTTTATATGGGAAAGTAAGTGTTGTAAATGCTTTAAATGCTCTTTTTACATTCCGTTAAAGAAATACCGTACACTCTAAATGCGAAAGAGTGAAAAATCACTCGAAATTTTGAGTGAATTTGTTTTAACTCTGATCGAGTGCGTTTTAGCTCTTTAAGAGTGAAAATACTTTGCGGTAATTGTACCAGAGTGACGTTCACTCGCAGGAGAGTGGCTCGAAAACACCGCTTTTTTACGGAGTGAATCAGGAACGTTGATACTCGCGCTGTTGTAACTACGAAAAATCGTCACCGCTCACTGTACAACATGGCGGTGGTTGAGTTGGAACTGTGGAGGAGTGACAGACAATAATTTCAGACAGGAATTTCAGAGGAAATTGTGCAACTATTTATCGGTGAGTAGATGCCAGACAATAAATACCCAACAGTGACGCTAATCATGCAAAAACTGGATCGATGGAACTTGTCGGTGTAAGCTTACTTAATACATTGGCAAATGTATTAAGTAAGCTTACACCGACAAGTTTATTGTCTAGCATCTACTTACCGATAAATATTTGCACAATAAAACGACTAGATCATTGAGTGAACTTTCATTCTTTTGAAGATTTATTCTTATCCCTCCCAGATCATTTAGAGTGAACTATTCATAGTAACAAACGGTTCACTCTTTCCTAGAGTGAATTATTATCACTCTTTCTTGAGAGTGAACTTCACTCTAAAAGATTGGTCACTCATATGGCTCTTTCTAAGAGTGAAATTTCACTCTTTTAGAGTGGGTTGTCACTCTTTCACAATAAGAGTGTACAACCGTATGGTGAAACATAAAGGTTCTTAGCGAGATACAACTGCAATTTGAAAATCTTAAATCGTCCTCATAGCCTATAATGCTTCAATACCTTAAACAATCTAACTAATTTTGTTCATGTCCCAAGTATTAGACAATAATCATTACAGGGTGTCCCAGAAAAGAACCTTACAAACTTCGCATTTCTTACTCTCTAAATGTAAAAAGAGTGAACAAACGAGTACTCGAAAAAGAGTGGAAACCACTCAAAAATAGTTGTATGCGCCAGTCAATCCACTCGAAAAAGAGAGAAATGACTGAACTTTCACTCCAAAAAGAGTGAAAATAGAGTGAGAGTGAACGCCACTCGAAAAAGTATTGTCCTCTGTTTAATTCTTTAAAGAGTGGACATTCACTCGCTAAGAGTGAACGTCACTCCTTTTCGAGTGAATATTCCACAATTTTACTCGTTCTACTAAATATTCACTCAAAGAGAGTGACGTTCACTCTCAGCGAGTGAATGTCCACTCTTTAAAGAGTTAACTTTTTCGAGTGGTGTTCACTATCACTCTATTTTCACTCTTTTTGGAGTGAAAGTTCAGTCAATTCTCTCTTTTTCGAGTGGATTGACTAGCGCATACAGCTGTTTTTGAGTGGATTTTACTCTTTTTCGAGTGAATTGGCATTCACTCTGGGTTTTTTTTCTTTTTTAGGTTTAACGGACAGTCAGCAAATATATTATAGTCCATGAATTGAACTTTCAAATACCGTTTGTTTCATATCAATTAGTATTGTGCAACAAAATTTACGTTTTATCAAATATTTGGCTGTAAACTTTACTGGTCCAATTTCATGATTCATCTTGAATGAACATGATGAAGTTAAATTGAGTAATATCCTTGATTTGCTCATTCAACCGTAACAATGTTAACTAATTTATTATGTACATGCTATCTTTTATCAATGCTGTAAAATGATTAATTTTTATGGAAAAATAAGACAGATATGATAAATTAAAGGTTACCCATGTTTATTCCATTCAGAAACAACCCTGCTTTAGGACCAAAAGTCATGAAATTGGACCAGATAAAATCCACCCACATATTTGATAAAACGTAACTTTTGCTGTACACAACTGATTGAAATGAAACAAACGGTATCTAAAAGTTCAATTCACGGACTATAAAACGCATTGTTTACTTTCTTTTTGACTGTCCGTTAAACCTACGAAAATGGAATGCAAAGATTGTAAGGTTTTTTCTGGGACACCCTGTATCTTCCCTTGCTGATCAAGTGCTCTCGTTTTCTCGTTCTTCCCCTTCGTTTCATTACGTTCCACCGTTAACCTTTCATAATTCGTAGTTTGCATTTTGACAGATTGTAGGCTTGATACTTTTTATTGAATTACAAATATATTTTATAAATATGCTGAGTTGATTTTGAATGATAATGTCACAAACCCGCGTTGTTTTGCCCGAAAATCCGGACGTAAATTACAAATCTGAGTTCGCCCTATTTGAGCTGTGAATTGTTTTCCTATTGTTTTTAGTATCTATATTATCTACATTTTGTTTGGTATACGCATTCACATAATTTACTTACAAATTGAGCATTCCAATGAGGCAAAAATGTTTATGTAAACAAAAGAAAAATACGTCATTCTAATGTTTAGATTTTAGTATACATTATCTCAAGACTGTATTGATAACTCAGCGGTATATCCCTCGCTTCGTAATGCATGACTAACCCCTGCCATAATCCATGGTTCGAGTCCCTGCAAAGGCAGTGAAAACTATTTATCTTTTCATGATTAAAAAATAGCTAGGATTCATATTTTCCTGAGCAGATGGATTCCCTTTACCCTTAACATCAACAAAAAACCTATGTTGACTTTTCAGTTTTGGTAAGTCATATCAAACGACAGTATTAATGTGGCCTACATGATCGAACCATCAGGCCCATTAAATTAAACAAAGATGCCGATATGGTGTTCTCCCAAACGGACATCAAACCTTTTTACAGTAATTTCCATTGAACCTGATTGAAAACCTTGCGTATTCGTTAGAACATAGGTCATTTAAATGACGGTTAAATTATCGCATTATGTTGAAGAAAGTTGAGCATTGTAGGGCTTTTTAGTTTTGTTCTGAACGCATCCCCTCGAATTTTACTATCAACACAACAATATGCGCTTGGTGACACGAATAAAAAAGTACTATAGATGTTTTACCATGTTTACCGGTTAGCTCTATACCCAAATGACGTTCAATTATATATGTCCAAAATTGAATTAGCCATGATTAAGATATTATTTCCTTATTATCAACCAACCAATCAATCAATCAATCAATCAATCAATCAATCAATCAATCAATCAATCAATCAATCAATCAATCTTTTTAAATGACATG
Organism: Ophiothrix spiculata; assembly: GCA_000969725.1. Lineage (NCBI taxonomy): Eukaryota > Metazoa > Echinodermata > Ophiuroidea > Amphilepidida > Ophiotrichidae > Ophiothrix > Ophiothrix spiculata. The sequence goes on along the minus strand of JXSR01S014062.1, from coordinate 8,429 downwards.
CACGAATCTTTTCGTACAGGGTCAAACGTTTTTACGCGACTTCTTAACCACGGAGCAAGAAGAGCGAAGTTTCTTGCCAAAGAAAACAAGGAGACGAAATATTAGTCTAGAGATCCGGCTAATGGTTGTCAAGTGTTACTCTGATTTGATGCCATGACCTGGTAATCGGCAGAAAGCCGCAACCAATGGCAACGGTCGCATGCCGCAAAGTTTAAACTCTGAATTAAATTCTCACCGTACAGTCACAACACAGAGACTGGTCGATCACCAACCAATGTCCTGCCGATTACCGCTAAATTTCTACCTGGTAAACACATCGTAACCCTACGGCAAGGCTATATTACAGTGGCGTAGCTAGAGGGGGGCCGGGGGGCCGTGGCTCCCCATTAATGACCCGTCCGTCGGTTGAAAAAAGCGCCCGTCGGTAAAGTTGAGCCGACCGGCCGCAGGCCGGGCGGCGATACAGCACTCAATACAATTCTGTCGGTTCATCTTCATATCGTGGCCCCCCCAATTTCGAAAACCTGGCTACGCCACTGCTATATTACATGGTAAGAATGGTTATACACTCGCCCCCACAGTGTTGACATACAAAAACTGGCTTCGAATGAAATGAAAAAATAGCATTAAAATATGTTGTCTTTTCTACAAGAAATAAATTGATATTTGTATGTTAAAGATGTAGGTTCCGTTCACATTCTCACCCCCCTGGGCTCAACCGGAAGTAGTATATTGTTGATACCATATCAAAGCCCATGTTTTTCTGATTTTAATTATACTTTTATAAATATAGCGTAAAATGTTAAATTATTGGTATACCTATTTTCTATTTCTTTTGTATTTTCATAACAGCCTCATCCAAGGGTTGCATACTTTCTTTTGCCTCTCAAGAGTAAACAAGAAGCAAGCTGAGTTTATATAATTCCGCAATATGCATTCCAGAGGTCAAGGTCAATAAGTTAAAACTAAATTACACACATGCTAAGATGGGAACCTACACCTTGAAAGGTGCTTTCGAAATGGCTTATTCTGGACTCAACAGTGTACTATTTCAAGATGGACTTTTGAAAGTCCAGAATTATTAACGTTTGGGGTGATTTTGCATTTGGTCTTTGAGTTTAGTATGAATTCATACTAGCGTACAGAATACAGTATATGAGATAAGTATGAGCGAAATCATACTCGGCCTCCAAACAAAATGACGATTGACTCCAAACAAAACAACTTGAAAACCAAGTTGAGACCAAATAAAATTTAGCGTTAGAATGCACATGTTATTGAATTGCCATATACATTGGACCAAATGTTTGCTATCCGTTCATACTTTAAATATATGGCAAATATTTTAATGACGTCACGACCAAATGTTTGGTAGGAAAAAATTTGTTTGGAGGCCGAGTATGTTTTCAGCCTATGAATTCATACTAGCATGCAAGCACGGCGTGGGTGGAACGTTTAAAGTTAATGGTTTAGGTATGAATTGATTCCTTTGAGTGCAGTGTATGGTCTATGAATTGAGTATGAATTCATACTTGTGTGTGCAGTGTACGGTGTATAAGTTAAGTATGAATTCATACTTGTAGTTGAGCTAAAGCATGCCAAGCAATCAAGCAATTTTTGTAAAATTTGATCATTTTTGTTTAATTTTTTTATCCCCCTCCCCTAGCGACCGCACACGTGTTAATGGTTGCACACGGGCGCACTTTGTTTTTGAAGGAAAATTTTTGATTACTTTCCGGCAAAAAGTTCAAGTTTTATTTTGTAATTCCATGCGTCAGTTAACCGCGTCCTTCTGCAAAAGAATTGTCCGGACACGACCCATCACCCTCCCACCCCCACCCCCGAAATAAAAAGGAAAAAACCCGAAAATCCAAATAACCCCTTTTGTACTAACAAGACAACGCATAAACGTTCGATGAAATCTTAACGATAGACCCACGTTTAAGCGCTCCGTGCCGTGTTTGCATACACTAGTATGAATTCATACTTATCTAATAGACCGCACACAGCTCAGTAGTATGAATTCATACTTAAATCATTGACCAAAAACAAAAACACCCGAAATTTGGACTTTATAAAGTCCACGTTGAAAAAGTACACTGTTACTCATGTTTTATATTCAGTCAAAACAATCAGTAGTGCATTTGACCTTACTTTAGAAGACATTGTCCGCACAATGATTTTACCTCTTGGAGAAAGTTCCCATCTTTCTTCCAGTTCTCGTTGCGTACTGTCAAGGTTACATTCCAACAAGGCTTCAATGATGCTGGTTCGAGATGCTTTCCCTCCATTCTTCATACGCCATTCATTCAGAATATCCGTGGCTTTTGACCCAACATCTTTACCACTAGCTGCCAATTCGATATTTTCAATTTCAGTACTGCTCATACCTAGAGTACCAAACAGATTCCGCATTTCCCCATTGTACTCTAATTTAGTACGGTAAGATATGTACCGTATGTCGTCGTCCGTAAAGTCAGTCAATACTGCTACAAAAAAAAAAGAAAAAAACAAGACATACATGTTACCTTATCTCGCACTTTCACCCGGGCACTTTAAATCCAAAATATTCCGCACTATTACTCTAAATTACATTTAAAATAAATTCCAAAAGGATTGTAGTTAGGGGTTAATCAATGTAAAGATTTAAAATAAACTCTTAGAGTTTGAAAATATTCGAATCTACTACATTAATTCTAAAAGAGCCGTGGGGTAATGCTTCATCGTGTGCTTTGGCCTCACCAATCTTCAGAGAAAAATGCGTGACAAGATTTGGCAAGCCAAAATCTCTTAGGTAGGTCTATATAATTACCTTTAGTTTTTACCCTTGTTATACGGAGCGATTTTCACAAACATGTTTACGGAGAGGGGGCGGGGTTGTTGCATACCCCCCCCCCCATTGTTTATAGCGAGTCCCCCTGACCCCCATATGTGGTACCAATGGATAGGTATCAGTCCCCTCTTTCCATTCATATCAAATCAAGGTTATCCGTAAATGTATGACTACCAAAATGTGAAAAATCAGCATTTGTACGGAAAATATAGGCAAAAATTAAAATTTTCCATAAACTCGTAGGAATATCCGATTTTCATGCGGTTTTTTGCTAAATATTAATTGTAGAAAATTACTAGTTTTACCTAAATACAAATTGAAATTGATATCTGCTATATAAATGACTAAAACGTACATTTTTAGAATCACAGAGTTACACCAACCCCCACTGACCTCCGAACTTTGAACTGACACTGTATCCCCCGTGAAGGTGGTAGGGTCGAAATTTTTTCGCTAGAATAAGCGGAAAGGATGAACTGAGAGGTACACGCCTCGCGCGCGCGACGAGTTTTAAGCGACAGAAAAAAAATCGGTCTTCGTAGAACTAAGGTTAAGACACTGTTTTCTGGCGCCTTTTGGTTCCCCGTGAAAGTTTGCATTTTTTTAGGGCCAAGCCGCATCACTTTCCATTGCTTAATTCGACGCCCTTGATTCTTTTTTTTTTTTTTCTTTTTTTTTCACCTTTTTTTTTCTTGTTTTAATCTTGATATACGAGGTAATATCAAAAAGTTTTAAACTGTACCCAGAAGGGATTGAGCTATATCAATGAAATTTTGTCAGAATTGTCACTCGTCTTTATGTACATTATGGTGCAAAAATTGTCTCATAGGTAGTTTTAATTTCTTTACAGGGGTGATTGATGTCATCTACCTACCCGCTTAAAACATAAGCTAGCTGCATTGAGGAAATTGAGACATGCGGCGTAATTAATTCCTTGTATTTGAAGGGTTATATAGTCCAGTAAATATTATTGGCATCACCAAAGTTCAATTGTTTAATACCATAGTAATGGGTAGGGTTTCTTCTATCCATTGATACCAAAATTATGGAAATCAGTCCATGAATGACGTCTTAATGGTGCAATAAAACATGACCGACCTGGAAATGTTAATTTTCATTGTAATCTAAAATCAGATATTTCCAATAAAGAGGATCCCTACAATAATGGTCTGTAGACAATCAGTTAAAAGTGGGAGAAATGTGTTACTTTGCACATTGACTATGTAAAGATGACTTAAAAGTATCTCATAATGAAATTTTGTTCCTGGCACCATTTCTTCTGGGTAAAGTTTAAAACTTTTTGATACCCCCTCGTATGTTTAGTTAAATGCTGAAGGGGAAATCATAATTGTTTCTCTTTAACTAGGAATGAGGACGTGTATTCTACTTGGTAAAATTTGCGACAAGAATAATGTACAAATATTACAAAGTATTTGCTCAGCTAGGCCTCAGTAGTAATGAAAAACAACATTTTAGACATTGATTGTGCACAAATTCAGAAGTTAATGATTGTTGTTATTTCGGAAAACTTATGATTCTTCAAGTTCATGTATTTCAATGTTAAATAATTGTCTGCGTTCAGCAGCCAGAATTATATGGTTAGGCTACACTTCAATTTTCCGTTATCAAAACTTTGTGCGTACCGTCACCAAATACATGTGATCGAATTAAGAGTATCGACCGGTAACAAATATTTGTCATATGGTTTATGTTGATTCAATTCAACATTAGCGCGAAGTTTATTCTGTTTTAACTCGGTGTTGAAGTTATCTTATTTTGAGTCATTCGTCAGTTTTGAAGTCACGACCAAATGTAGTAGCAAAAGAATGTGTGGAGGCCACGTCCTAACATTACAACAACTTTAATTGATCATGCATTGCGATAAAGTTTGATGTTTCAACGATAGTTGTTTGAAGGAACCACATATGTTTTGGTGAAGATCGTTTAAAATACACAATAATCCCTTGAATGTAGTTAATTTACTGTCTATGATTTACGTATTTCAACGGTATTAATTTCAAACACCGGCAGTGGTGACTCTGGTATAATTTTAAAAAGGTTTAATTTCCTAAAAGTGTAACGACTCCGCCAATTGAACTCAATTTGTGTATATACGCACAGCCAGAACTCAGGTCGCTAAAAAGTATTTTATTTTACTTTTGGGAATGGGGTTGGAATAGCTAAAAAAAATTAAAAATTGAAATTTAAGACAAAATTCCCTTTCTTTTGGTTTTTGTTTGACAACAATTGGAGCTTCCGTTTAAAAGTTATGGTCGAAAATGTAACTTCACGAGTGAAATTTATTGTTTTATTTCTTATATAATGTATTTTGTTTTTGTAATTGTTTTTTCAAGCTGCGATATTTAACATCTTCGGCTTTAAATTCTATATCTTAAAAATCAATGTTACTGTTGATCTTTAAGTTTCAAAATTATTATTGAAAATTAAATCTTTAATTGTTTAATATATAATAAGAGCAAAACAGTGTTTCTAAAATATACAAAAACCTAAAAAGCAGTGTTTCTAGACTAAATTGCCGATTTGTGAATTTTGACAATAAGTAATCGCGGCGCGCAAGATTTCTCGAAAACGATTTACCCTAGAGAGATGAGATAAAAAGCCAATTGAAGTATACTAATTGGGCTAGAGAATGAAGTACCATGGTACCAATAGTACCATTGGAACATGATTTAAGGGGGGGGGGGGTCACTAGTCAAAATAAAAGAAATGCCTTTCTTGCACTTGCTTATTGTTGCATAATTATATACGCCTATTGTTAAAACATCAACTATTCACCAACTTGCTCTGTGGTGTAGTGGTTGAGCTACATGTCTTTTGGTGCTGAAAGTCCCAGTTTCAAATCCTACCAGCACTTTCGTTTTGAAAAGAAAGTATTATTTTTTTCAATCGTATTAGATTGATTTTCTTTCAATAAATTACTTTTACAAAGGATTTTTGGAACATCTTTAGATAAACATGATAAAAACATTTTAATCGTTTCTATGTTCCGTAAACAAACATACACGTACATGCAAATGACGTCCTATTTGCCAGACCTTCGAAAGGTGCGACTTGTCATTTACGATGTCCGCTGTGTTTTTGGGGCAATGTAATGACTGGCATCATGTCCCTTTCGTATGTCTAATTATGGGAGTCGAATGGAAGTTCATACGTGCTGGTAAATAAACATACTGAGATGGTTAAAACAGACTTTCAGCCCTAGGTGAAAATTCACATACCTTGAATTTTCGACGTGTAACACATGTCGTCATCAGAAGAAATCCTGTGATATTGTGAGGATTCTTGACCTCTTATGACCTTGGTGGCGCCAATCAAAAGAGACCATTATATAAGGAGGGCAATTCCAATCCTTGATTACGGTTCAATAAAGGTTTCTTCTTTTTGATGTAAATGGCCGCGGACCAAATTTTACAACTTTTGGACTTTTGTTACGCACCACTTACTTTGTGTTCAGGGAACAATTTTATCAACATTGTGGTGATTGCGCCATGGGCAGCCCGGTCAGTCCGTTGATTGCAAATTTGTTCATGGACCATTTTGAAAAGGCAGCACTTAGCACTCACCAGTTAATGTGACACTCTGGCTACGTTATGTCGACGATACATTTGTAATTATTCCCAAATCTGGTGTCGACGTTTTCTTTGACCACATCAATTCTTAGAAAGCACATATTAATTCACGAGTGAACAGGGAGAGGACGGTCGTCTTGCCTTTCTAGACACTTCCATTTCGCGCAAACCTGAGGGCTCGATGGACATTATCATCTTCAGAAAACCGACACACATGGATCAGTATTTGCATTTTGATTCACACCACCCGGTCGCTCATAAACTTAGTGTGATTAGAACTCTTGTACATAGAGCAGATACAGCAGTGACAGATCCACAAGAAAGAGAAAATTAAGTTGATCATATACACACATCATTGGGTCGTTGTGCCTACTGCAAATGGGCCTTTGAACTAGCTTAAGGCACTAAGGCCCGTATTCTAAGAACATACATACATACATCAGGCTTATTTATCGTGCCATTTCATCTAGATCACAGCACGGCTGTCTATACAGATATCACAATCTGATCACATCCTCCATAATGGCTGCCCAAAGGCGCACTTTATGTCCGTAGTTAGATTGTGAGTATATAGACAGCACCAGGACGAAAAAGGGACAGCTATGGGTATAATACCCTACTCTTCACGAACCTAGCTGTGACAAGCATATATGAGTGTGACTCTCCCATATATGGGACCGACGGCTTAACGTCCCCTCCGAAGGATGGGGCTCTCACATGGTTTGTTTGCCCTTGTCCAAACAACCATGGGTAGAGTGCATCGTTGACAGCAACAGAGATGAGAGCAGCCACAATCTCTGTTAGTACACTCTACACTGGCACATCGCTGGCAGTACTGTCTATGGCCATACAGTAGCAATATGACACCAATACCCAACAACTGGCTCCATCAAGCCATGGCAGCATATTGGCCAGACTACAACCTCATCCTCCACTCACACTCCAGTGAGGAGGACTCAAGTGTTACTCAAGGAAAAGGAGAAGGTCTACCTCAGTCTCTTTGAGGTATACCTCAGCCTTACGGAAATAATGACATTTTTATTCAAAGAGATTCCTCAAGTTTAACTTGATTGAGGTCAGCCTGCACTGTTATGACCGGTGCTGGCTATTACTGATAATGTGGAATCTACATTATACAGGTCCAACCTTTCATTATCCAAAATCACAAAACCATGAATGAACAATTGAAAGGTCAGACCAGTTGTCTTGGTAGGATCAATATTAGGAGAGTGAGTTTGGTCACTGTCAGAAGTGCGCGGTTTTTTGAAAGCATCTGTCATGGTGTTCCAAGCATCATCCATCAAGATATTTTTTTTTTCATTTTATTAATGGTGAATCAATTGGTAGGCATTACTAGCCTTAACACAAATGATGCACCGTTATTCGTCCTCTAATGTGGTCTGTGACTTGCGTCATGTCTTTAATGTTAGCAATGCCTAACAATTTAATGTGTTCTTTTTTCGTTGTTTGAACTCCTCCTCATCAAACACATTGTCAGGGGGTTCATACATAGGTCAAACGATGGTGCTCTTCGTTTCAAAAAGTGTGCACTATGTCAAAGATAACACTTTGTGTGTGAGTCTATGGAGAAAATGTTTTAATTCAAATTATCTCTTTAAATTCTGCGTACAAACACAATCAAAAAATTATTATATCTATTCAATTGATTAACAACATACACTCAATTTAGATACTAGTATAATGAAAGTGACGCTCTACAGAAGCTAAAATGGTTTGTATTTTGCATTGATCTCTATTGGGAATAGGTTGGCTGCCATCTTGGTGGACATAGTGGGCATTTTTTGTGGGAAATCAACAGCATCTTATTTTTGATGTAACTTTGTGTAATGAGGCGGTTCAAATGGGCTATTCCAGATAAACTATGCCCTCCCCCCATAGAGGAGGTCATAGGAAAATTACATAAAAACTGGAATTCCAAAGTGATTTTATTCAAAAAACTGGAATTCCAATCAACATATTTTGCTTTAAAATATGGAATTCCAAGG
>JXSR01S014061.1:20908-31772 GCA_000969725.1 Ophiothrix spiculata | reverse complement strand
TTTGGTTTAAATTAACTGTTGATGACTTCCCAAACAACATATTCAAAATGTAGGTAAACGTACGCTTGTCAAAGTTGGTTAATTTGCATTAAATAAAATGGCTGTCAAAACAAGGAGTGAACTTTCAAAATTAGTCAAATCTTGATCAAAACCAGACAAACATGTTCCTCTCATCACAAGGAAGCAGAAAAGGTATACTTTTACCTATGTCTGAAATATGGTTCTGGAGTTATAGCCAAAAATGTAAAAGGTCATATCAGAGGCCACGGATTTGGCCCTATGGAGTCCAAAATTTCAAATTGTCTGATTTTGTTCAAACTGGTCTCAAACTTTTCCTCTTGCAAAACTGTCTACACAAAGTAATAGTTTAAAGTACATCAGAATAGTTGTTGCTATGGTTACAGGTCAACTAAAAATTTGTGCTAAAGGCACCAATGCAATGGTAAATATGAACTTTCCTTGCATTAGGTGGTTTTTCTCCTCCACCTCTAAGTAGCGTACCATTGCATATAAATAGTAGTATGTTGTTGAAACTACCAGATTTCCAAATCTCAGTTGGTATTTCATCAAGGCCAGCAGCTTTATCATTTGACAATTTTCTTAGTACAGCCTAAAGTTCTTCAGCTGAGAAAGTTCCTGTTTCAATTGGCAAAGTATTCTCATTGGTGGTTTGGATTTCCTCATCAGGGTTGGTAGCTGAAGGTGGGGATCCTAGTAGGGTGGATAAGTAGTCTCTCCATTCCTTACAGCTTTCTGAGGTATTGAAAGGTCTGCAACTTTCCTTTTTTTCTGTAGAATGGTGTTGATTGCTTCAGCTCACATTCTTCCAAGGAATCTTCCTGATGTTTGACATTTCTGTTGGTCTATCTATTGTATGTAAATCATCTTGTCTCATTTGCCAATTTGAGCAGTTAGGTCCCAATGACAACTGGAACATTGTGTGGTGGTATATCTTTGGTACCTTGACGCATATCTTCGTAGAATCTTGTAACCTTAGAGTTATCTGCACAATTTGTTGGACTATAGCAGCAGATGACTGTGGTAGCTGGATTCCCGGCAAAATATGCAACAATGATCATGGAAAAGATCTTCTGAACACTGCAAAGTTATTTTGAAGCATGAAGGTTGATAAGGAAGCCAACTCCTCTAACAGCAACTCCGATGGTATTTCGTGTTGAGGGTAATGTAATTTGCTGAAATCCATCAGGAAGGTTCTGATACTGTACTTCCATGTCATCATGGTGCAATCTGTGTTCATATCGCGATGCCAGTGAACCAATTCACCCATCCTAGCTGTTGAGTTTAGTGTTCTTACATTAAACGTTGACACACACACATTCTCATTACACTTCATAAGTGGCGACTCCTTCCTCCACTGATAATCAGATGCGACCCTACTCGAAAGGTTTTAAGTCATAGCGTCATGCTGCGTATTGGTAACGCCAGTGGATTCTGCTGAGTCAGGTTTATCAGGGGCTTTATCCCTGGTGCTGTTAGTTTTCTTCATCATGATTTCTTTCGTTGGCAGATTATGTGCAACATGTCATTCATAGCAAATTACACTGGTACATAGCCACTCGCTACCAGTGTACAGGTGGAGCCAGTGATGTACAGTTGGTCTGATTAGATGGAATACTAGTAGCTGTAGTAGGTGACCTGATGAGCACAATCACAGTGAATAGATTAACTATGTTTGGACATGGGTGGATTTTAGAAATAGGTTCAGCATCTGTACCAATTGCCACCCATACTAAATCATACGGGGATACACCTGAGCCATTAACCACCAACCATTGTGAGTATGTCCACGCAAGTCAGTGTTGCTGGTGTCAGAATCACTGATCATCCCAAGGCTCAGATGCTTCTAACCCTACTTAACCGATGACAACCACTAAACCTAGACGAGTGAAATGCTGGAAGGAGAAGAACAATTACTAGAAAAAGAAGAAAACAAAAGAAGATACTGTACTCAGTGATCTACCAACTCTAATATAATTCATATGACAAGTTTAGGTCAAATTTTCGCTTTTGAACACAAATTTTGCTCGACCAAAATTTGACATCTGCTCTCCCAAAGGAGTTTTACAATGCAATTCGTCTTGTAAAAGCAGACTTTATTGCAAAAATAAAACAAAACTTTGAAAAAAGAATTTGAACAACATTTTAAGAGTTTATGCTTATAATGTCAAAAATGTGTTTTTTAACATGCGCAACCCCTACCTTGGAAATGTGTTTGAAACTGATTCATTGTGCTATTTTGCAAAACACAAAATAATGAGTCTAAATGGACCCTCCCTCCTGTGCACTCAATTATTAATTCTAGTTTAAACTTACCATAATAATCTGTCTTGTACAACTTGTCATCAGACGGAAGAACGTGTGATTAGTTTTCAAATCGCGATATCAAATCGTAGTGTGTAGTGTTTTCATCTGTCTGTTCCAAGGTAGAGGACGGCCACCCTCCTGTAACTGAGAAGATTGATTCAGAATATGGTAAGATTTACCAATTGATTGGACTGAATTACATCCACCACTGTTTGATGGGTTCATTTATTATTTATTTGCACTGTAACAATAAATGGAATCCTTTAATAGTATTTTAATTAGTTTTAGAATTAGGTGTTGAACTGTAATATTTGTTTCCCTATTTTAATTTTACCTTTTACATCAAAAATCCTAATTTTATATCAAAAAACATGATTTTTAGCCCATATTTTGAAATTTCATTAATGTTGGCGCTTTTCATTTTTTGAAATTAATTATATGCACATATCATAAATTAGATATTTAGAGTGTGAATTTAACATGAATAAAATTTGTTTTTGGTCTCCTTTACTTTATCCATGTGGCAAATGTCAAAATTAAGGTTGATAAATTATTGATTTATAGAAATATCACCACCAATAATTTGCCTTTGACATTAAACGGCCAAACTTTATTAGTGGTGAAATAGTGGTGCATCCAGACATCCTGCTTACCTTCAATCACATGGATGCTGTGGTAGTTCGTACAAAGACCTGCAGTGTTGATTTGCACAGCGTCAACAGGACCACTTGCGTTCCTCGGTATTGCCTTGACACCGTTGCTGAACTCAACAAACAGAAGTGTGTCCTGCAAGATTGCCATGCTGTAAATCCATGTACCCTTGGTATACAGGGTCGTGATGTTGCCTGAATTCAAGTCTACTTTTACAATGCGTCCATCATTGTAACTGTGTTCAGCAACATACAATGTACTCTCTATATCAATGAAAACATCACAAAAAACAGATAATTATAATCAATACCTCGAAAAGTTAATGAGGTATTGATCTATAACTTTAATACTAGTAATTAAGGCTACAGTCCCTTTAAATGAGCAATAGACCGGAACGCCAAGTTTACTATGAGTTTTGGCCAACTAAGACATGTTCGATTATCACAATATTTAGTTTACATAAAGAGTTAACTCTCTAAATTATACATACACAAGCCTTTATTAATGATTTTAGTCACAAGAACACTGTCAAAATGACATCAAAAGCTTACGACAAAAAATCTCATGCCTTTTTCGAGGAAACTGTATAGATCAATGTGTTTCCGTGAACCGATTTCATTCCGATTTTGGCAGATTACATTTCAAGCGCTAATAAAATAATTTTGTATTTTGTTTTGAATTTATCACATTATTAAAATTGTCTTGAGGACAATGACAATACAGCCAATAGCACGTAATTTTACCGTCAAATTTTCCGCTCGCTAAAATCTTTCCCTTTTAATACAATTATTTTTTTGTACAAAAAAGACTTGCTGTGACACCCCCTTATGGTTTATTCAGAGTCTTGACGATATGCATCGATCGATGCCCATCGACGCGCAGTTTTTGCACGCACAACGCATAAGGACTCTGAATATACCATAAATCGCATATGTACTTTTTATTAAACTGTAAGGGTAACACCACTAAAAAAACAAACCGTTTTTGTCAAAGATATTGACCTCAATAGGTAAATTCTGAAGTCGAGATATGAGGCTTTATAAGTTAAAACATCGTATTGTGAAACTTTATTTGAGTGCTAACAGGTCTAAAACCGTTGTATGGTCACAAGGATGTTAAGAATAACGTTTTGAAATAGTTTATACTCACATCAGCACCTTTAAACCAGAGATTTTCCCAGATATGATAATTCCTTGCAGTTACCGCCCTGCCTGTGAAATGCAATGGCGGGTAGCTCAAATGCATTCAATAGAAATGTTATTATTTCCAATCCCTTCATTTGTCCAAACAATACGCAATTATCAGAAGGTTACTGACAATATTTAGTTGAATGGACTGTGATACGTCATCACGTTTTACGGGAAAGGTCATCAGTTCAATTCCTTCAATTGATGAAAGCATGCAAGGTCGCTATTATAAAGCACCCTGGTCCGGGGTACTCATCTTTGAAAGTGATGGGTTGCCACTAAAACTTGATTTCGTTTTAGTGGCTGTTTTTAATTACCCACATAGGAATGTTAAACCAGTTAGACATTAACGTCAAGATCTTTCTCCGGAATCCGAGTGAAAGACTCTATCAGTGAACCCTATCAAAATACAAAGGAATCTATGACAGTATAAAACTTGGGATATGAAGCTCATTATCAATTTGAAGAAGGATGTCAGTTTGTTTTAGGTTTGATTTAATTAGTTAAACATCTCTAGTACAAAATGCAGAACTTCAAACAGGCGTTTCACTCAAAATCAGTCAAATATTTTCGGAAATAAAATATTCACAAGTTGGTATGCATACCTTGACTTTTGACGTGGATACTATGGTAATGGACGATTTTTAAAAAGTTGCTGCCACCCGCCTAAAATTTCAACCTTTTCCGCCGCAAATGGTGTCTCCCCCGAGTTGCTTAGCTTTCTGTAAATTATTGCTGAGATTATTTTTCCTTTTTAAGATGGTGCCTAAGGCAATTCTTAAATTTAAATATACTGGTGGCCTCTTTTATTTCCTTTGGAAGTAAGTTCCAAAGCTGAGGACCAAGAGATAGCACATTTGTTAATTTATGTATACAATAACGATAATTATCTTTACCTCTAGTGTTATAATTGTGAACACTTTTCATATCAATAAACATATCATCAAATGCTCTTGGCAATAAGTTCTTATATAATACTTGTACATAAACAAACCCAATTCTTTGTTAAATAGCTGATAAATATCAAGCATGTTGTACATCTCAAACAAAGGTTTGGTATGACTTAAATATGAACTATGGGAGATAATCCTGACAGCTCTTTTTTGAAGTTTAACAAGTCTGTTCAAATCAGTTTTACAAGCGCTACCCCACAATATTATGCCATAGGTTAAATATGGTAAGATAAGTGTACAATACAACTTATACAGGCTTGGCTTAGGTAAAAATAGTTTGAGCTTGTTAAGTACACCAATATTTCTATAACATATTTTACAAATATTATTTATATGTGATCTCCAGGTCAATTTATCATCTAGAGAAATACCAAGAAATTTGGCTTCAGTCACACGTTTAAGTTTACATCCATCAAGAAAAATATGATCGTCATCTGATATAATATTTGTTAGATGCGGTGTGCCAATGAACATAAGATTTGTTTTGGAAGCACGACAATTTATTACACTTAAACCAGTTAAAAATGTCTTTTAACTCTCTTTTCATAGTATCACACAATCTTTGACTATTACAATCAGAGTAAAAACAGTAGTGTCATCAGCAAATAAAATAAAAGATAATACATTAATTGTTCTACATTTTGTCATTCATGTACACAATAACGAAAAGAGGACCCAGGATAGAACCCTGCGGTACTCCACAAGTAATAAGTTCATTGGATGATTGAGTACTATTATATGAAACATATTGTTTTCTATTAGATAAATAATCTTGAAACCATTTTTGGGAAACTGTACGGAAGCCATTATGGTAAAATTTATGCAACAAGATACCATGGTCAATGGAATCAAATGCCTTTGGTAGGTCCATAAAAATCCCAGCCATGAGCATATTATTATCTACAGCTTCATTTATATCTGTAATAAAGTCTAAAACCGCCGTATATGTTGAGTGTTTTCGACGAAAACCATACTGTCTAGTTTACAATATTTCTTTTGCATCTAAGAAGTTACAACATCGTACATGAATAATTCTCTCAACATTTTTTGAGAAACAGGGTAAACTGAAACCGGCCTATAGTTACCGAATGACTCGACAAAATTGTTTTTATAGATAGGCACTACCTTTGCTATCTTCATAGCATCTGGGACTACGCCGTCACTGAGTGACTTGTTTAAAATTATATTCAAAGGATAGACAATTTTAGTTGCAATCAGCTTTACCAAGTCGGACTTAATTTGATCATGACCTGGACTTTTTCCATTTCCCAAATCTTTAATTATTTTGAGAATTTCACTTTCGGATTGAAAAAACATGTAGAACTACAACTTTCATCTAAGTACTCAGTAAAATCTTTACTTTGATGTTTAATTGACCCAGCTAGAGTTTGACCAATATAAACCCTAGTTATACGGAGCGATTTTCACAAACATATTATACGGAGGGGGGGAGGGAACCCCACCCCCACCCTCAATTTTTTATAGCGAGTCCCCCAGACCCCTGTATGTGGTACCAGTTGATAGGTATCAGTCTTCTCTTTCCATTGATACCAAATTCAAGGTCATTCATAAATTTATGACGTCATAATTACCAAAATGTTGAAAATCGGCATTTGTACGGAAAATGTAGGCAAAAATCAAAATTTTCTAAAAAATCGTAGGAATATCCGATTTTCATGCGTTTTTTTACTAAATATTGTAGGAAATGACTAGTTTTACCTAAAAACACCAAGTTTGAAATGAATATCTGCTATATAAATGACTAAAAAGTACATTTTTAAAATCACGGAGTTACACCAACCCCTTCGAACTTTGAACGGACACTATGACCACCCTGAAGGTGGTAGAGTCGAAATTGTTTCACTAGAATAAGCGCAAAGGATGAACTTAGAGGAACACTAAGTTACCATGCGCTGCGCGCGAGGATTTTTTAGCGACGTGACCATAAAGTTCGAGAGATCTATCTATTTTATATTTGACTGCCACCCCAACCCAAGGTATATTAGCTTATATTATAGAGTACGTAATTCATAATCACCTATTATCATGATTATACCCTAGGTCAATAATTTGAAGTAAATAAAGTCCGTAATTACTGCTGCCTAGTAACGTGGAAACAAATCAACCTATTTTCCTTGGATAATTAGCAAAAAAACACATTTTAGGTGATTTTTTCCACTTTTTTTTTAATATTCATCGTATTTAATACATGTCAGGTTTGCCAAAACCGTAACAATATTTTTCTCGATCATGAAATCCGACGATGGACATCATCTACCCTTAAAGTGCTTAATTTATGACTCGATATTAAAATTAATAATTTTCTAAAATATACAGACCCTGAAAAAGTGTTTTTAGACTAAATTGCCGATATCTTGGGAGTGAATTTTACGATACGTCATGACGGCAAACATGATTTCTCCAAAACGATTTATCCTAGAGGTATGGGGTAAATAATGACTAGGTTATGTTTTGAAATAACATTTTACCATTAGCACTACAGAATTGTTTTAAGCTGTGGTCACAACAGGTCGTACGGTGCTCGTAAGACCGATTAACAATGTTTATTTGACCACTTCGTAAACATTCGTAGGAACGTCTTGCCGCGGTGGTCTTACGAAAGAGTGTTTACTCATAATCAGCTCGCAAGGTCGCACACATTTCTGGCTGTGTTCGTGCGATAGACTTGTGACAATTTTGTCAATAAAGTACAAGAATAAAGCGTGGAAAGGGGGATACAACACGAAATAGAGAAAAAAAAACAAATAAAGAAAGGGTATTAGGAGAATGTGTAGAATTACAGAAAGAGAAAAGAGTAGGATAAAAGTAATTTTACGGCACAAATAACCGTCATTACAACAAATTCCTCGCTTAAGAAAAAAATAAAAGGGGGGGGGAAGGTGACATCATATTCAAATTCCCCATGGTGCCACTATCGCAAAGCATACTTTTAACTTCTAGTACGGTATAAGAGTACGGCATTCAACCCTCGGAATTTAATAATCAGTCGCAGTGCATATCCTTGTTGACATAATCAATGACTAGTAATGTTTGAGAACAGCATACCAATGACTCCTACGAGCCATTCACCGACCATGTAGGTTCACCGACCATGTCAATATCAACATATACAGCAAATGTGATTACTATATGCTAATCCCAGATAGATGATTAACACGTCTCTGTCAACTTCCACATTAAAAAGCATTCATTTGAATAGGAATTACTATGGCAAAGCTCTTACGATGTTCGTACGACAGTCATGCAAACGCCGTACGAGCTCCGTACGAACGTCGTTTGTCAATCGTATGCAGGTACTCGCAAGGCACTCGTAGCAAGATATTGAACATGTCAAATAACCAGGCTGCGAGCTTATGAACTGTTTTAGATCGTACTTTGGGCGTTCGTACGACGTTCGTACGAATCGGTCAAAACAACTGATCGCAGCTTGTTGGTAAGGCGTTTGCGACCAGTCGTAAGGGTATTTTTTAGTCTGTTTTAAAAACAAAACTCATTTTCGTCAAGGGGAAATACATCTATTAACATTGCCCGGAAAAGAAATTTCATAAAAATTAACATTTGTTAGATATTTGTAAAAAAATATACCTATTCTTGCGAGCGCCGTGCGAACGTCGTACGAGCCTCATTCTTAAAGGGTCGTACGAGTCTTTTGATCGTACGATCATTGTGACCGTAGCTTTAATTAAACATTTAGGAAATGATTATTCTTCTTGTTTACAGAAAAGTAATGATACAATTCGTGGGTTTTTTTTTAAACCTGTCTGAAATAACTATAAAGAAGCTCGTAAGCCGAAATATCGCGGGGCATGATGATATCAAATCAGATGTTATAAAATGGTTGCTAGTAAAATATCATGCCCTCTTAAATTATTTTTAATAAATCACTTACTAACAGCAGTGTACCAGTATAAATGAAGATTGCTGAATTAGTTTAGATTCTAGAATACTTGAGCAAATTGTTTATAATGGAACATATATGACTTTTAATTCTTTATAAGCAACAGTATGGTTTCCGTACAAATCATTCAGCACACATTGCTGTATACTCGATTTTGTCAATGATATCAGTGAGGCTATTGACAAGCAGAAGCACACAGTCAGAATTTTTATGTATCTGTCAAAGGCATTTAATACCACTGGTCAGACATATCTTTTCAGACAGCAATCTGTTACTTATAATTCATGTAAATCTCCAAAAGAAAGTGTTTCCTTTTGTGTTCCCAAGGGATCTATCATACTATTATAGGTCCTCAGCTTTGTTATATTGTATATGAATGACATAAGTATGTTATACTTCTAAGCTATAATTGAATACATGTACAATTGTATTTGCTGACGATACTACAATTTTTTGTTCTCATCAGAATTGGTATACTATTTGTAAGACTGAAAGAAGCTTCAATTGGTTTCAAGCCAACAAATTGTCCTTAAATGCAAATAAAACAAACTTGATGTATCTTGAAAAACATTAACAAATTATTGATGTTAAAGATCACGTTGAATATGCTATCTATGGCTGTAAATTGAGGAGAAAAACTGAAGCGAAATGTGTAGGTATAACTATCAGTCGGGGCCACTTGCTCGATCGAGCGTACTGCTGCATTGAGTAGTGCGCTCTATCTAGCGATCAAGAAACACGATAGATAGAGCGTACAGATACCTCCACGCTGGATCGAGCAGACTCTGGGGACAAGCCAAATAGGGCCTGTACTGTTCGCAATACTTGAAGAGCTACTCAATACTGCGCTAACGTAGAATCAAATTAACATGCACATTGCTGGATATTGTGTACTGCTCGTCATTGCATTTTTAATCATGAAGTTTTACGAGTGTTCACACAAAAATTGTCCGAGGGCAGAAGGAATGTCATTTCCGTTTCAAAACATATTTTACTATATTTCTTTGAAATAAAACATATCGGGTACTATAGCTCTGGTTGAAAATAGCGGGGAATAGTAGCGGAAAAGTGCGACAACAGCCAACATTCACTGGTCCTCCAAATACCCTAATATATGATTTTCATTCCGAAAGGCATAGAACTCTATATGTTCAATTCTTTTATCGTTAACTATTGTTGCCTTGTTTATACTATTTCCCTCATTATTTTCACTGGTTTGTCTGTAGATTATCAATTTCATTTTGCCAATCATTATGATTATAAGAACCCATCCTTGTGATTTGTTGTATGTTACATATTACTTGAGGGTACTCTCTAAATGTAAAGCGAGTGAAAATTTCACTCCCCAAAAGAGTGAAACTCTTATAAACCACTCAGAAAGGAGTGGTTTTGTATTTTAAACAGCAAATTTCCACTCATAAAGAGTGAAATCACTCTGAAAAGAGTGATTTTCCACTTAAACGAAGGACAATTCTTTTTTTAAGAATTGTCCTTCGTTTAACTCCTCCAACGAGTGGAAATTCACTCTTTTTAGAGTGATTTTCACTATTTATGAGTGGAAATTTGCTGTTTAACATACAAAACCACTCCTTTCTGAGTGATTTATAAGAGTTTCACTCTTTTGGGGAGTGACATTTTCATTCCTTTATATTTAGAGAGTAGGATTACACTGTGACGACATATTTGACAGAAGGTAACGGAGTTGACCCGTCGCCTGTCTTCGTTCCTTTATATCAGTCAATTGAAAGGTTCCTACTTGATTTTCAACCATGATATCGCTACTGAGATATGTTCATTACTTCATGGAAGGTTGCAAGTTGTTCCATTAC
>JXSR01S014060.1:2997-13831 GCA_000969725.1 Ophiothrix spiculata | reverse complement strand
GCAGTTACATCAAAGTGTTGAGAAAGGCAACAGTGGTTATTAAGCAAGAAATTACACCACTTATGGCCTAGTGTACGATTGGCTAAAGTCATTAAAAAGAACGAATTGCAGGAACGTTAATTGCTTACGGTAAAACTGAAAGTGCTCTAATACATAATATGAAACTAGTATATGAGTAAGTATTAAACGAGTAGTTTAGATATCGTAATATAATATATCCTCCATATGATTGTCATATGCGGGATGCACAATTTAGAATGATTTTAGTAAAAGGAAACATCCTAAATCTGTTAGTAACACCAGTTTGGTTTTAGTTGGCCTGAATTCCTTAATTGTGAGACACTCCTTTCAGGTGGATCTACAGAAACTGGCGGAGAGGGAGGACAGGTGGAACCCACAGGTGGAGAAACAACGGGCGGATCGGGTATGTGGAAGAATTAACAAAATTGTTCTTTGCGTGTATAAGCACAGAGTAACAGAGATGACACTAAGCTCAAAACATGGCCCCAATCATAGAGTAACGTGTAACGTAGTATGTGGACAAAAACGAGGTCGCGCCGTTTTGAAGAATGCTGCGCAGCTTGTACTCGATTAAGCGAAATACACATCAAGGACGATGTCAGGATTTATTTGCGTAGGATTATTCATTTTGCGACCTCGTTTTTGTAATTGGAGCCATTGATCACGTGATCAGCCAAGAAACGTTAACCAGCGACTATTGAGAAATAGTAATCAAATGAGCTATGAAGTATATGGAGAGAAAGTGTCAGGGCCTGGTATAAGTATAAATAACATATTTCACCAAAGAAAAAATGAATTATTAAGACACAATCAATAAATCGCACATTAATTTTATGATATATCCTCGTTCATCAATTTTTCCTTGTTTGTACTCAACGCAGTAATAACTGTTGGGTGGCAATATGACATATTTATTTACATATTAATTTTCATAATACTACATTTTCGATATGTCATACATGTATCTTGTTTGCTATTAAATAACCGCTAACTGTGTTCTTAACAGTTAAGAAGATACTTTATCTTAATTTTTTTCAGCTTTAAGCATTGACGTTACATCAGCAGAGCAACCATACAAAGAGACGGAAGTAGAGATTCCAGGGTTTGGAACTTTAAAACAAATCGAAGTTTCCAATGGCGATACTATTTCTCTGACATGTACAGTGCCTGTTGATGAAGGAAGTGCGTCATGGCAACGTGAAAGTGGGCCCGTCTCCTATGGTGACTCATTACTTGCTGATACCCCAAATGTAAGTACTGTGATATCATGATTATATTGGTTTGTCTTTTCATCCATCCCTTAAACATACATAGCATTTATAACATAACATTGCAATTAAAACATTTCTGTCGTAAAGAAATATATATAACATAATGAATTTTCTACAATGGCATCTTGTCTGGTTCTGTCACAGCTTCGGCTCAATACGGATGCATCGACGGGTACATTTACACTGACAATAGAGGGCGTATCAGAGGCAGATGAAGGGCAGTGGATTTGTGGAACACTTTCTGGTTCTTTAGTTATTGCTAATTTGATACTCTCAGGTAATTTTGATTTAAAATATATATTTCTCAAAAATCCACCAAATAATTTTTAAAATCCCTATATGCAATATATTTTGACAAAGTCAGTAGCTGGATGAAGCTAGATCAAATAGCCTCGAATGGACATCATATATATACATGTACCAAACGACGAAAGAAACAGACATGTCCATACTTAAATTAAATACTAGGGGCCGTATTCTCGAAAGATGTTTAACGCTAATTTTTAAATCGCGAATTGGCCTTGCGTTACAAATAGGTCCGTCAAATATCATGGCTCTGTTACATATTAACCCTAAAAATGATAGAAAACATGCATTCTTGCTAAAACTTCTTTACGTATTTGGGAAAGTTTGGTATCATATGAAAGGTCTATTTATACTCTATTTATGTGTAAAAAGAGAACTTCCCATGATTTTCATTAATGAAGTTATACTTAAAAAATCAATTATTGAACACGATGGATCGGGTGGAGGAGGCGACGGTGGAGGAGGCGCGCATAGGATTACATGCAAAAGTGTAAGAAAGTAATGATTTATAAGCACATGTATTGTTAAAAATAAAAACGCTGGGATCATAATTTTTTGAATATACTTCAATGAGATATGTTTAATGCTAAAGCATGTATCGAATATTGACATATCATCCAAATTTTGTTGTTTCTTAATGGTTTGTATGTACGTAATTTTCTCTATACATTACTGTACAAAACATGCATTTACACTCGAAAAGTTTAAAATGGCATATCTTTTGACCAAGTCGACGTAGTTGGTAAAAGTTATACATTTTTCAAAAGGAAATTTGACGAGGAATCCAATTATGTGATTAATTTTTAGGTACTGTATACAGGAAAAAAAATATGACCAATAAATATCCCAAAAATTAATGAGTCGTTTCATAGATTTTGACCATCCTCAGTATTTTGACCACAATGAAATTGGTCACCAAATGTATTATTTTACGGAAGGCCATCATTACATCCATCAAGTCTCATTGTGCCAATTTGGTTTACCAAAATGAACTTTTATTTTATTTTGCACCCTGTATAATTTTACCCATCCCTCAAAATTAGGCTTATTTAGATAAAACTGAAATCCTTGGAAAATAAGCTTTCCAGCAATATAAAACTTGTAGGGTTTTAAGTGCATATATTTAGAGTTACAATACGTTGAATACAAATTGGCATGGTTTCACCAATGTTTTTGTGTGAAACAAATATTATGACCAGTTAATGACTTCTGTCCAATTAAACTATTAAAAAGATAAACGTTATTCTCAAAGATTGACTAAATGCAATCACCGATTAAATTTTAAGCACTTGCAGTTAAACTGGTCTAAAATGCATTGTGAACCCTTAACCCTACCTACTAGATGCGCTGTTTAAAAATTTACCGAGCGATTAACTAAAATCAGATTTTAACTAAACGCATTTTAGGTGTAACCAACGTTTAGATAAACATCGTTCGAGAATACAGTCCGGTGGACATGCTGAAGCTGATAGACAAGAGTATTACAGTTCATTTAGCTTTATTAAAATATTATTAAAATGTATTTAATATCATTACTGTCAGTACGCTATTTTAATAATCGTAACTGTAGACACATTTTGGGTTTGCGTCCATTTTTTAAAGTTAGTTAGTTAGTTAGTTAGTTAGTTAGTTAGTTCAGAAATATGAAGCTTAATCATCTCAAAATGGTTTAAAAGGGCTTAAAAGACCATTCATATTGAATATTTTAATATTATATTATATACCAGGTGTCCCAAAAAATGGTTACATGTAGAAAAATGACCGTGTGCTAAAACTATAGTAGTTAGAGAAACGAAACTTTGCACAAATTATATTACAAACCTCTTCTAAATACTGACAAAATTTTGATATCACAGCATTATCATTTTTGAGTTATCAACAAAGGTAGATACCTATGTCAGAAACGCATTTGTTCAAAATTCAAGAAAATAATAAGCATACACGTTTTGTGATATTTTGATATGCATTTTTTCTAAACGATCATTATCAGACTTTACATGAAACCAAATCTGATACAATTATTAATGAATAATAATATTGAACTCTCTTTCAGTATATCCATTATGCAAATTCGGGATGCATGCATTCCATACATTTCAGAATGAGTTGTTTATATTGAAACTGTCAATCAAGTTGTGGCGCGAACGTTGATGAACATGATGAATAGGCGTAAAGCACAATCACATTTTCATGGGTAACATTAATTCTTTAACTGTTTAAACTACAAACATTTGTAAATTTTGAAAAAAATAATTTTAAACTTACAGGACACGTTTAAATTATAATTTTCTTTATTTAGTAGCAAAAGTCTGATCGACATTTAGAAATAGCAGAATTAGCAAAATTTTGAATTGGTGGCCATATTTGCTTAAAATCAGATTTCAACATAATTTTCAGACCTGTAGTAATTTATGACGTCATAAGTACGTAACAATTTGTCGAATATTCATGATTTTGGTATCAATGGGAAGAAGAAACCCTATCCTATAACATGGTATACAACAACTTAAGTTTAGGTTTGTCAATTTTAAGTTCACATGGGGTTGAACGAGGGTTAAAATTATATCAAACGAATATGCTTCCGATTTTGTTCAATTTTGAAAAAATACGTTTCCGACATAGGTGTCTATCTTTGTTGATAACTCAAAAAATAATAATGCTGTGATATTGAAATTTTGCAAACCTCTAGCGGAAGCATGTATCAAAAATCATGCGAAGTTTAAATTCTCTTACTGCTATACCTTTTGCAAACGATTATTTTTCTACATGTAACCATTTTTTGAAACACCTGGTACATACATTTATCTACAAACTCAACAAACTTTAATTTTACACGTCTGTAACTTTTTCAGAAACAGCTCAACCGTCTTCGGGTTCAGGTAAGAAATATTTCATTGTTTAGTATTAAGACTAAATATCCTTAATGATGTGTTGTTCCCGGGTTTTGTTATGAAAGATGGGCTATAAATGTGAATTTTCTTTAAGTAAAATAAATGTAATTAAAAGGCAATTTGCTCTTTTTACAGTTTTTTAAAGTTACATGAGAGCTTTGGTATCATATTTCAATTTGTAATCATAGACATTTTACAACTTGTATGATAGAACAACTTGAATAAATGTGTGACATGGAGGATTTGTAACAATTAACGACAAGACACAAAATATATTTATTGTAAACATATTGATGTCATTTTACAGTTATAAATGCACAACTGGCTGTGTCATACTTTTAAACATGATCGTGTACTTCTTCTATTTTTTTTAAATATCAGTAAAGTTTAATATTAAAATTATTTGATTTGTGTGAAGCTTTAAGCATCGAAGTTACATCAGCGGAACAACCATACACAGAGACTGAAATACAGATTCCCGGGTTTGGAAGTGTTAAACAAATAGAAGTTACCAAGGGCGATACCATTTCGTTGACATGTCGAGTACCTGACGCTGGTGAAGGCGTGTCATGGGCTCGTGAAAGTGGACCTATTTCATACGGTGACACGTTACTTTCTGAAAACCCTAATGTAAGTGAATATATTTGATTCATAATTGTTCATTTTATCCTTTAAAGGCAAAGTTTAATTTATCGCTCATTCCAAAAAATTTCGAGTCGGGTACCAATCCAGTTGAAAAAAAAAATTGAAAAAAATACAGTTGTTTAATTATTTTTCTTTAAGCGGGTTTTATTAGTAAACTAATCATGGATATTGAATCCAAGAGATTTGTCAACACCACTTCTATTTTTTTCTATTACAAAGACTTACCCATTTTTATGTGGTGAGTAATAGGTGAGCTACGTTACCTGATCAATTTTGAAGTATTGATACTCGCCAAGTTTTTGCAGTTTTAGGCAAGTGTATCCTTCAGGCACTGTTAATGCATAGAAAAGTCATAAGACGGCAGTTATTATTATAGTTCTGTAGAAGACGGTAGTAACGTAGAACACAGTAACGTAGTTCACGGATTTTGCATGTTTTATTAATGCTCAAAACATATATTAGACTATTTACTTGGTAAACGCTAATATAAACGGGGGAAATATGTCTATCACATACTAAAGTGGAATTGCTGCAATGCATATGGTTACTGGATAAACTTGCGATCAAAACTCTTGGAGTGTGGTCAAGGTCATTCAAGGTCAATTGAAGTCAATTCTCAAAAATGTTCAAGAAGTTGACCTGAGGTCCCCCGAGGTCATTTCGGGGTCTCGCCCATAACTCATGAACCCTTGACCCCACATGGCTGAAACTTGGACCATATATACCAAGGTCAAGATCAGTCAGTTTCAAAATATCAAAAAATGTTAACCTGAGGTCATTCCGAGATCTAATAGTTGACCTGATGCCATCCAAGGTCATTTCAAGGTCACAGCCATATCTCATGAACCCTTGACCCCACATTGATTAACCGTCGTCTTCCTAAGCCCCCCACCCCCTTTAACGGATGACCGCCGATTGCCGACCCTGAGCATTTAGGTAATTGCTCTATATCCTTCATGGTCATTTTGATGAAAAAACGGGGGGGGGGTACCACTTAAGGTTGGCTATGGTAGGCATTGAAAGTCCGAGGGTAGGGGGGTGGTTGCCACCTCGAAAAAATTAAAATCGGCATTTTGAAAAATATCAAAATGATATTGACTTGAAACAAGACATTTTAGAATTGTCGATTCCTTCATTTATTCTCAAAAAACGACGAAAATCGGACATTTAGAACTTTTGTATCGATTTGTTGACCAAAATGACAATTTTTAACATGTTTTGGTCCGGAAATACTTTGTGATGTCATAGTTACGTAACGCCTCGACCGATTTTCATGATCTTGGTATCAATGGAAAGATGAGACCCTGTCCTATACTGGTACCAAACAATATAACTTTGGGGTCCAAATTTCAAAATTACAGGGGGTGGTAACCCCCAGAAAGACGTATTACAAAAAAAAAAGGCTCGGGAAGACCAGGGTTAAACTTGAACCATAGGTGGCTCTTGACTCAGGGTCAATGTCAGTCAAGGTCAAAAGGTGATTAGTTGTCATATTTCGAAGTTAGTCAAAAAGTCAACTAGAGGTCATTTCTAGGTCAAAAGTTGATCCAAGGTCGCATGGGTTCATTTCAAGGTCGTAGCCATATTTTTGATCACTTGACTCTACATGGAGTAAACGTGGACCTTGGATAGCACTTTGCTCAAGGTCGATGTCAATTAAGGTCAAAAGGTCATTTAAGGTCCAATTTCCAAAATAGTCATCACGTCATTTAAAGTTCAAAAAGTGACCTTAAGTTATCCAAGGTCAATTCAATGTTATGGCCATGAACTTTGGACCCCATACATACCAAACTTCTGTAAACTGTGGTCCAACATCGACTAATCAATCACTAGTAAGGTGACCACATTTGGATAATAAATCCTACGAACCGCCATCAGGCGAGATGTGTGGTTCGCGAACGAACCAACTTGTTGATTTTCTTGCAGATTCAACTTGATGCTGACACAACGATGAATGAGTGGACTCTGACAATAACTGGCGTTTCCGAATCAGATGAAGGTCAATGGGTCTGTGGGACGCCCTCTGGTTCCTTAGTTGCTGCTAATTTGAGGCTATCGGGCAGTATAATTATATAAATTGTAAATTGCAATGTGTATATAAAACGCCTGTATCTTCAAGGACTTTGCCGCCATGTTCGACCTTGTACCACTGTCGCATTTTTGTTTTGATTTATAACTGTTTTATATATACCATAATCTACGTTTTTAGGACCTTTCACCATGATCACACTGATAATGTTTTAGATGGGCATATCATCTTGGGATGCCGTATTATACGACAGGTTTTTTTTAACCCGAGAGTATTTGCAGTATACAAATTTTACGTGTAGTTTGCTTCCAAATGGGTTTTTCTAGAATATCGTATTATGATAAAATGTTGTACTATTGATGAAATCAGAAATCATATTTCAGATATACATGAATCATTTAGATATTGAATTCTTTGTAGAGCCTAATTTTATACAAATTCCTATCCCAAGCCTTAACGTTGGCCGAAACTTCTTTAAGCTCTATTTTTCTTTTTTTCAAAAAGGACACCTAAGTGACTAGGGGCCCTACCACAGGTTTTCGCGCGTAGCGCAAAAACGCGAAAAAAAAGTTTACATCGCCGCTCCTTGTAATTGTCAAACTTAACGCAGCGGTTCCCTTAGTGGCAAAACAATTCAATTCGACCCAGTCGTTTTCGTGCTAATTAGCATAAACTGATTTTTCGAGGGCGCTGTTCAAATTTGTTTTGCCCATAAAATCGAAACCGAATAACTTTTTTCTAATTTTATTTTTGCAATGTAATTGTACTTGCAATGTGCAAATTTAACAAAATTTCATGCGAAAATTCTTTCGGGAACACGGTTGTTGAAATTTTGGCGGGAAAATTTTTAATGTGACACAAAAAATGTTTTTTGGGCCGCCATTTTGAAACGGTTCATCCGATTTTCATTTTTTTTCTGTATTTTGGTCCTTATTACATGCTTTATCATTGATCGGACTTTCAATGTAAAATTCTTACTGGAAGGATGCTTTTTAAGGGGGGTCCCTAGGACCCCCCCCCCCTTGGGCACCAACGGGTGGGAAATACCTTGGTCACTTAAGTGTTAAGCCCTATGTTTGATGTTTACCCCCCCCCCCCTACCCGTTCTCTTAGTTCCCATTTGTAACCATTCAGTCCATACCCCTATACCAAAGTGAAAGTTGAGTACCCGCGAAACACGAATTTTCAAGCATGATATTTGGCAAAATATTCTTATTTTCAGGGTAGCAGATATTGTCCATGATCATGATGATGATAGGAGGTTGTAATCTTTACAGGGCCTTTACGGGAGTTTTATTGCGATTAGGCATTTCTTCAAGAACAAGCATATTAATTATTATGCTTAACATATACATTTAATCTTGCGTATAGTTCTAAGAGTACAATTCAAACCAATTCAAACCAACCTGTATAAATTGATACGTGCCTTCCAAACTTTTTTGTATGATCTTCAAATAACCTAATAATGGTATTCTATATCAAGATTTCTGTGTACTCTATACTTCGAAAATGGAATATGCTGAATATAAAATGTACCATGCACTGTATACTTGAAATGGATTTAACGGTACCACATTTAATTTGTTTATATACTTTTGATAACTAATCCATGTTCATATCCCACTATTTCTTGAAAATAAACTCTTGAAAGATTATCTTTTGTCTAGAACGTGTCCTCATTTTATATTGCATCTATTTAAGGGGGGAATACAGTTCAAAATGACATGCTCAACATAAACTGACTCTAACATAATTGTATTTAATCAATAATAGTGAAGTTACATATCAACATGTTCAGAAATAAACAGCCTTCAAAAATCATAATCATTTTTAAACATTCGGGCTAATCCCATGAGGTCATCAGAGGTCAAAGGTCAACGAACTTTAATTTGGGCTATGTTAAAATACAAAAATTGCTGTTAATTTTTTACTCACTTGTAATACTCTGATCCAGTTTAAACTTTACACATATATTTATGGGTCATGTGAGAGCAACTTAATGAAGAGATTTTGTGAAAATATTTTTTTTACCGGTTGCCATGGCAACCACATTTAACAAATTAAGATTTTTTGCTGCTGATGTGACCTTCAACCCCCATAAAATTGAAACAAAGAGGAATATTCTTAACAGCTCCGATTAAGTTGCAGTATATATCAAGAGCAGTAACTGGTCCAAATTTGAAGTCAATAGAGTGATTAGAAGTTACTTTTTTTTGCACAGCAAGGTTTTCAGACACCAAAAAAGATACGGCCAATTGAAAATTTGGTCAAAATCTCAAACTTGGATCTTTATGAAAACATTAGATATTCATCATTATATTAACTTCTTTCACAGTTTTAAGCTCATAAGAACATGTTTTTAACTGTTATTCAACTTAAACAATCACCACACGAATATCGCTCACGCCTCTTTATTCACAATCCCACCCGCATACACTTAAAAGGGTTAGCAACAACGAGAAAACATTAAATCCCGCATTATTGCAATGCTGAATTACAACAATCTCCCCAGAAGTACATATTTGCCCGTCTAATTACTTTTTAAAGGAATTTTTATGTAAAAAAAACCAAGTTGGTGTCTTTATTTCTAGTAGACTCAACGCAAGGTATCCCAATGTCCGGTAAATATTCTACAAACATTATTTCTCTATCAAAAGAATCATATTATAGTCTACATTTCACCGAAATATTGGACGCTGATGGATTACCATATTCCATGTATTAATGGCATTGAGACAGATTTGTTATCATCAACTTGGTAGACATAGCCTCGTGGAGGTCAAGAGATGGTAGAATAACATGCTAAACCCTCCGTTGCCATGGGTGGCCATCTTGAATTTTGGGTTGTATTGACCTTCAATGATAAAGTTGTCATCTTCGGTTAATCAGTGATCATTAATGAGGTAGTCATATCCTCGTTTAGGTCAAGAGGTATGCTAAACCATCCGTTGCTATAAAAAGTTTGATTGCTAAGGGCGGGCACTTTTGATTTTGGACTTTCTCGACCTTCAGTGATAAATCTGTCATCTTCACTCAATCAGCCATCGTTTATTTGGTGGACATAGCCTCATGGAGGTCAAGAGATGGTAGATCTAGATGCTAAAACCCCTGTTGCTATGTAAAATTTGGTTGCTTGGATCTTGGATTTTGGATGTTCTTGACCTTGAATGATAAAATTGACATCTCTACTCAACCAATCATCATTGATTCAGCAGACATAGCCTCGTGGAAGTCAAGAGATGTAAGAACTTCATGCTAAATCCTCTGTTGCTATGCAAATCTTAGATTTTTGTGTGATCCCAGCCTTTAATGACTACAGAACTATCTTTATTCAATTGCAATGCATAGATTTAGTGGGTAAAGTCATCTTCATTACCCTCCTATTGAAAATACAGCCATTTTCCTATATCATAATGGATATTTGCTGCCATTTTGTATTTCAGCTATATTAAAACGTACCAATAACTGTCAAAACCATTTTTATATTTTCAAAATAGGTAAACTTAGTTTTAGATCAATTGAAACGAACATTTTGAAATTGGGTCGCCTCCCCTTTTCCGAAATTTTTGTTCCGAGCCTCTACAATATTGTTCAACAAATTCAAGCATTATATTAAGTTAATTTGATACTAAACATGATAATATATTGCTTCCTCTCCATGTGAAATGCCC
>JXSR01S014059.1:0-14400 GCA_000969725.1 Ophiothrix spiculata | reverse complement strand
CGAATTAAAGGTACATATTCTCCTTTTTTAAACCCAGCTAAGCCTCCCCTTCATAGTTATGTACTGTGCTATTCAGTGGCATAATCAAGAAATTCTCATTTTGCAAGACAATTTTTTAGGGGTGAAAGTGTTCTTGGCAGACACAAAAAGGTACACTCAAAATTGGTTTTTCATGTAGCAAATGATAAGAACTGAGAAACTACCAGTCTGTTTGGTCTTCAAGATTATTTCAAGACAACAATCAGGCCCATGAAAGAAAACTGAGAATCCCTGCATTTGGTGATTATTGAACATCTACTTTTGAATATTTGACCAATCAGGTCACCATTATTTTAAAATGGATGCATGCCCTGGTGTATTTGTGCAGTAGTACCCCCATTCTGGTTATCCTTAATGTAGCCATGTTGCCCATTTTCTGTGGCAGGAGTAAACATCGCAATCACTCAAATATTCTGATAACTGTTCATTCAAATACACTAAATACATAAACACAACCTTTTTAGAGAATTACACTTCAGCAAGACAATGGTATGTCTCCGAAATGTTTGCATCTGTTTCTGATTCAACATTTATAACATACCATGTCTACATTCAAGGAGAAAAGTTTTGGGAACACATCCTTTTTGGAGAATACACTCCCGGGAATACGTACACTATATGATGATAACTTTGTGAAATGTTTCCTCTGTTTCTGACTCACTATTTATAACATACCATGGCCAATTTCAAAGAGAAAAGTTTTGGAAGGGAATTACATTTCAGCAACATGATGGTAGTCTGCAAAATGTTTACCTCCGTTTCTGACTCGAACAAAAAATATTCATAACATATCGTCGGCCACATCACATACTGACGTATCTGATATTTTGAGGTTTATGTGAAATTTTGCACATGGGAATGTTTTAATGTCCTCTATTATAGGTGACCTAAATTTCAAAATGTAAAATTGATTTATTAATTAGATATTAATTAACTAATTTTGACGCATGTGACATTTCAATGATTTCACGATATCAAATACAGACGTATTTGACGAAAATCTATAATGCGCAAGCCCAGATCGTCGTATCTGTATTTTTAAGTATTTACCAATTCACATATTGATGTATCCGCGTGACGTATTTGCCCAAATGTTTCACATACAGGCGTATCTGTGGGACGTATTCCCAATTTCGCAGTGAAATTAGGATCGCCTCGATTTCAAATACTGACGTATTCGCGGCGTATTCCCAAAAACTTATAATTTCGTGACAATTGTCATCCAAATCATCCAAATTACACTACTTTGAGATATAATATCAACTAAAAAACTGTTAAAACTTAAATTATTGAATACTTCCTACTTTTTTGAATACATTTGATTATGCGTTACTTTTATACCCTGTACAGATCTTTTGCTTTTTGCAATTTATTCAAAGTCGTTTTTCTCAAAATGCGTATTTTGCAGATACGTCAGTATGTGATGTTGCCGACGAGAAAAAGTTTTGGAAACAACATAAGGGTCTCAAAATGTTTGCCTCACTTAGCCCAAATATGTGGGTTTTTTTTCATACATCTTTGCTATTCAAGAAATGTTTTGGAAATAGGGGTTAATAGGGACATCTCTAAATGTTTGATATGCTCAAATTCAACACTAACATACCACATCTACATTCAAAGAGAAAAATTTTGGAAACAATAGTCTGAAATGTGTGCCTACATTCTTATTCAACTATACCATCCCTTGTTTACATTGAGCCGGCCAGTAAAGTGTTGGTAACAGATTAACAGTGATGTTCAATTTCAAAAAGAAAACTTTATCCAGGGACGTAACCAGATCTGACCGTCCGGGGAGAGGCGGGGGCAAGACTCATAAGTTCCATTATTGTTCTTCAAGATCCCAATGGAAATAAGGCTTTTGGGGCTATCCTTGGTACTTGTATAATTACTTGTTTTAATATGTGCAATATAATTTGTCCTATATGCTTTTAAATCAATTTTGTAGTGTTGTAATAATGTATATTATGAGTACCTGAATAAATCAAATCAAATCAAATCAAATACCTTTTGTAATAGAATAGCAGGAATAGCATGCACTCAGAACTTCTGTCACCACTGGCACTAAGTTAAAGTATAAAAAAAATATTTATAAAAAACACATTTTGCATTAGTTCTTCAAGAGTAGGAGAGCTTTGAGACAAACTATTAATTCAATTTGGCCTAACCTGAGATTAATTGCAACTTCCACAATTATAGCATTTCACATAAGTTGTGGACAGAAAACAATTGACATCGAAGAAGGTCTCAATGAAGGACATAACTCTCTTGCACTGATACTTTATTGATGGCATTGATATATGTGACCCATCATATCGAAAGGTACCTTAAGGGTCTCAAAATGAAAATTGATTTTTTAGTCTCATCTGAAAGATTATATTTTAAGCTTTAAAATTACACCTTGCTTTTGGTTATTGGATGTTCGATTGCAAAGTTACATCCCAATTGGTAAAAGGCATCGGGCTGATTCAGAAAACTATAGTTCTGAGAAAATCGAGTTTAAAGTTTCTATACTGGTAAAACTTGAATGGAGAAAGGATTTTTATCTTGGTGTATAAAACATTTGTCTTATGTTTTGGACGTTGGAACCTGATTAATATGATAGAATACACTTCAAAGGTAACGTTTCTGATGAAATTAGAAATTCGACCAAGTTGGACGTGAGTTTTGAATATGCTCAGTTTCAATGGCCCATATCTCGTAATTTACTATGCCGACCTTAAGGTACCTTTCGATATGATGGGTCACATATTTCCATTACTGTAACATTCTGCTGATTCATTTTATCATGTCTTTGCTAAATTCCATCATAGTTACATAATTACCTAAATTAAATTTGTACAATTAGAAATGATTGCCAGACAATATGACCAGTTGTCCAATGAATAAGAAATAAGTGAATCAAAACTTTTTATTTTATTTTAATCATGACTAATTTATATTTGCTGAAATGAGGATATTTTAAGCTATTTTAGACTCGGACATACTTTTTTTTGAGCTGCCAGGACCATAGTAGCCATTTTGTTAATAGATTAATTCCAGTGGACTCTTGATACACACTTATGTGTTGCAAAATGTTTTTTTTTTATTTCATGCTCGATATTAATAATAAGCTTAATTAATAATTGTTTTCGTAACTTTGGTATTCCTATCACACACTGAGTTACAGGATTGTGCATCCCTTGATCATGTTGTAAGAAAGAAAATAAAGAAAGAGTTCTTTATGCTGATAGCCAAGGATAACCCAAGAAAGCCTCTAGTGATGCTTATTTCCATTGGGGTCCTAGATCTTTCTTTAATATTCAGTTTTAGTGCAGGAGGAAAACCGGAGGACTGAAAACCAAATGCACAGTGCAGGGATCGGCAATCGAACCCAGAACTCCATTGGTGCAAATCGAGAGAAATACTGCTACGCTAACCCGCTTCCCCAAGTTGATCGATCGTACAAACTTAACCAAACACATTTTGCATGTTCTAATCAAAATAGCATTGAAAATATTACATATGTGTTGTGAGGAAGTATGAAATTTCTTTGCTAACTTGGTAGGACTTTCTTTTATCGATAGTTAAATGAGGTGTATAACCTGATACCGGTATCGATTTATTTTACAATGGTAGAATCCAGTGTGTCCCAGAATGAAGTTATCAAAATTTCAACTCGACATAATTCAAAAACTAAATAATCCTAGAAAATGAAATCACCTTGTTTAGGCTTTCGCCAAGGAAACCCAACTTGGCACTTGGTACCAAGTAAGCTATAAGCTAAAGGAAGCTTATCTTCAACAGGGCTCCAAGATGTATTTTAAATTCAGTTTTAAATGCAGGAGGAAGACCTGAGTACCCGGGAAAAACCTGCGGAAGCGAGCATTGACTGAAAACCAAATGCACATAATGCGCCGGGCGCGGGACTCGAACCCGGGACCTCATTGGTGCAAGGCGAGGGAACTACCGCTGCGCCAACCTGCTATAATGCATGTCTTCCCTTTAAAATTTATTTAGTTTTTTAGTTATGTGGCGTTGAAATCTTGATAACTCTGGGACGCACTGTAGGATTAATAATCTATACATCAAGAAAGTTAATATTCTTTTAAGGCTAAAAATAGATACTAAGGTGCAATATAGCCATCACATCACCAGCACTAAATTGAATGATCAAATATGCGATGTAAAAATAACCATATCTCCTGCCGTCACAGCGTGGGTCGCGGAACCTTTTCATGGAAATGGTGACGGCGGATAGGGTTTCACATGCAAGATGTGTTTTGTTGGCAAAACTGGTGCTTGTGTATTGGTTTGTTTTAGAGTGACCGATATATGTCATGCATGTCCTCCTCATGGGAAGGGACAGTCTGGGGAGGGAAGCGGACCGAGAGGGGCACTCACATAGGGAAGTGACGTACAAGTGCCACCGCGCACCTCAGAAGTAGGGGTCTTTTGATGACAGGGCAGGGTTTCAGTTACAAAGTGCAGCAAAATGGGGGACATTCAAGAAAATAGGGTCTTTCCGGGTCAAAATGGCCACAAAATTTGCAAAATGTCCCCAAACTTACCAAAAGTTTTAAAAATGACATCAAATGTAGAAATTAATTGGTCTTTGAGTAGCAAAAGTGTTTTAGAGACAACGAGTTTTAAAAAAATTGTGGCCTTTTGGTTTGAGCAAGTGAAAAAGCACAATCTTTTTGGCGGCACTTAGCGCATAACTCAAAGTTAAGTGCAATTGATTAGGCCTATATCTTGACACTAATTTATCAATTTATTAAGTTTTATTTGGCATTATTATAGTACTATTAATAAAAAAAAACAATGAAAACGGCAAAATGAAAGTTACGCTGTTCTGCCTTATCATGGCCAAGTGTGACTTTCCCATGCCCAAAACATTTTGATTTACATTTTTATCAAGTCTCTAAATAAGGCTAATGAAACTCAATGCTGAGTTTCCCGTCCCCCTCCCGCGTTATGAAATTTGGGCCTCGTTTGCCGACCAAAATCTGAAAATAATTCATTATTTTGAAAAAACGATTTTCTTAAGTCGGCCAAATCTGTCTAAACAAATGTCTGACACATTGAATCATTCTAAAACGAAAATTGCAGCACTAATGCAGTGCTAACATGTGTTGGCATTAAGTAAAATACTAATAATGTTCTTAGTATTGAAATTCATAGCTTTGTATCCTAGTAGGTTCTGTTTTTTTCTTTTTTTCTTTTTGGCCTCTTGATCGTAAAACTGCTTCATTATTTTTGTTACGGCATCTTTGGGTCTTGGTGGGGTCTCAAGGCTTTTTTCACTTTTCTTCTTTTTTTTTTCCTTTCTTTTTCGCAAGGTCTTAGTCTTGGCACTATAGATGTTTGTCTTTAATATAAAGGTTTGGTCCCAGTAGGGCCTATATATAAGGTTAGGTATAAGCAGTGAATAATAAGCAGGTAAAAAATAATTTTGAAACGAAAAGGTTGAAGTAATGACATTTTGAAATAATGAATAATGAATAATGAAAAAGTTGCCTCATTTTGGGCTGAAAAAAATGTGATGGGAAACTCGGAATCGAGTTTCATTAGCCTAACATGTTTGTCTCCATTTTTTGGAATAGAAGAAGATTATTTTAGCTTTGATACCAATTAGTCAAAGCCAATTACATCATAATTGAACGTTATTATTATTTTTTAAAGTTGAATTTTAACTTAGAAGAAAATTAATTAGCCATCATCATATTTAAAAATATTTTTCATTTGAAATTAAATTAAAATTCCTAATACAGGTGCCTACTGTAGCCACATAGTTTACATAGTTTGGTCTGCAAACTTGCTCAAGTTTTTTGAAGTGATCTCAAGTTTTATTTACATCAAAAACAAACAGCGTTTTCACCTCCTGTAGAAAGGGTGAACATTGTTGCGAAACAATGTGCTTCAATGTGGGGATATGTTTTTTTGGCTCTCTCTTTTTGGAAGTGTCTATTTTTTGAGATTTTTTTTTTGAGGGTTTTTGTGTTTTAATGATTTGGTATTGCTCATTTTGAGTATTTATGTTGTATACAAAAATAGACTGACACATCATTTACCTGCCATATTAAAGGGGCTTTGGACAAGTTCAACATTGTCCTCAAAGTTTGTCCATTAAAGGTACATGGTCCGATTTTTCACATTTTAATTTTCACTGTCAAATGAAAGATCGCCACTAAATATTTTTCAATTTCAAAATTCAGTTAAATAGGAACAACCGTTTTGATTTTATAAGCAATTTTGTATTTTCCACTTGCCTTTACGTTACTGTGTCGATAATACTATGGTTACCATTATTTAGCAAATCTTCACTTATATCTCCGAAACGCAACACATTCCAGCCGTAAAATTTCACATGGGTAATGAGAAAAATATGACAAATATTTTGGTACCAAAATCTCAGAAAGTTTGAAAAAATGCTGACCCAATCGGACGGGCTCCTTTAAACATTTTGAGATTTTTGCATCATTTTAATGAAAGCAATGTTTTATAACAAAACGTAACAATTTACATGATATAGCGCAGCATTCATTTTCAATACATACACGTACACAGTTGCTCATTATAGTTTGAATAAAAATACTGTTACCACTTTTTTATGTAAAGGTCAATTCATGATGAAAATAACTGGAAACTTATGTTGAAATGGAACTCCGAATGTGATCAATTTTCTCATGTACTGGTAAGGGGACAACAACACAAATGGGTTAAAAATGGGTTTTCTAGGTCAAATTTGATTTGACCCCGCCTTGATCATGGTCACTTCTCTACTCAAGTTGTGTGGTCATATGGAATGTTTATCTCTAGTAGAGTGATAAGCAGGGAATTGAATGTCTTTGTCACGCTTGACTGAGCCAAGAGAGTGCTTGGAAGCAAAGCAAGAAATGACCCTTCAACGTCCCTCTCTCTATATATATATATGAAAAAGAACAAATCTTCAAAAAAAGAGAAGAGCAGGGGCAAGAAATATGTTAACTTTTTATTTGACCTTATGTTACACTCAAGTTTTGCCACAGACATTTGCATATTCGTCATTTTGATACAAAGGCTCGTTTTATTAGTAATTTTATTTGTGACATATATATTAGTAACCTAACATTCCCTATGTATAAGATATTGTCTATTTTTAATCATATTTGTTTTTAAAAGTCTGAAGATCCTTATTGTTTTGATTATTTGTGCCAGACACAGAAAAATATGAGTTTGCAAAACATATTTGTGGTTTCCTATAAAAATGTATTTTTGTAAGGTACTCAGTTGGAGGTAGGCTTTGAAATCGTCAGCAGTCAACATGGATGTCAACATTTAAAGGAGCTCGGTCCAATTTGTCAAAATTTAGTTTTTAATATCACATGAAAGATGACAACTCAAGATGTCTTAAATTCAAAATTTCAGCTGAATCGGTCAAACCCTTTTGATTTTATGGGCAATTTTGTGATTCACCCCTGCCTATACAATAACTATGTAAGGTATTTATGGTAACCGTAATCAGACACATTTTCATAATAAATATCCAAAACAGAACAGAACTCAGTCATCAAATTTTACATGGGTTAAATGAGCAACATTTTGGTACTAAAATCTCAAAAAGTTTGAAAAAAAAGTTGAGGCAATTGGACCATGCTCCTTTAAGTATCATGTTTTGTTAGGAATAAAATAAGGCATTGAAAAAATTAGATGATTAGTGCATTCCCCACTTCATATATTGGGGTTTCTCAGAATGTAAGAGGAAAACAACATTTTTTTAAATGCCAACTACTAAGAAACTATTAATGATTCTTCAAATGTTAACACCGCTACTTGTTTTGGGAATTGTCTTAAAAGTACCCTATATCAAAATGAAAAGATTGATTATAAATTGTGATAATTGCAATCATAATTGTGATAATAATATGGAAACAAGGCCAAATGAAAAAAAAGTTGTCTCAAAGCTCACGATGGAATATTGTATTCTTTTTTTCATTCCAACTTTGAAATTAATTATAAGTTTTGAGCTCCATATGTTGACATATCTCAAACACCAGGCATACATTATGGTCACAAAGGAAGCATTTTACTCCAATCATGTTCACAAATTTGTTGTTTGTGAGTACAAGTATGGTTTCCAAAAAAAATTATAGAAAAAATCTAAAATTTAGAAAAAAATCTTGAAATGAAATAAGGCCAAAAAAAAATAAATTGTTATGTTGCCCTCAGCGCCCGACCCTATTCAAAAACTAAAAAAAAAAAAAATATTAGGGTCGGGAAAGCACCCAATTTTGCTGAAATTGGGTGGTTTTTGAGAAAATATTTTGAAAATAGTGGAAAATGCACCCAAATTTCATAATTTGGGTGCTTTAAAAAAAAAATATTCACAAAAAAATTATTTTCCGACCAACCGACTCATTTTTTCAGAAATCCAACTTGAGGGCAACACAACAATTATTTTTTTTTTGGCCTGAATGATTAAATTAGCGCATAACTTTTTTTCCAAGATTTTACAAACTTATACGGCAGCTTTAAGAATTTTTTTTTTTTAAATTTGCTATTGAAACCTTCTTTTGACTGTCATTGTATTAAAGTTTATTTTTGACTGATTTAATTCTAAGAAAATCACTTTTCTAAGGGGGAGAGGGTTATTATTTCAGTGGAATATAATATATTGAAAAATAGCATATATTGAACAAATTTCAAATTTTGGATAAATTGAGGATAAGACTTGTTCTTTACAGCTTGAGGATATAAGACTTGTTGCTCCCTGAAGGCTCGAGGCAAAAAATACACCAAAGGACACAAAATTTACAAAAACACTGTTTAATGGAATGCAGGAAGAGCTAGCAGTCTGTTGGAACCATACTACATTTTACCTTCTACACTACAAGCATTATACCCCCACAATAGACCCCAAATTCAGTACTCAAATTGAATTTCACAATAAATAAATCTCCCCAGAGAGAGATGGGTGGCACACAGAACTTGAATTTGTCCCAATGAAATTTAACCCCAACATTTGCACAATTACATTTTTCAAACTTTCACAGTAAACACTCCGAATCCGAATCGGCCACTCATCCAAGTGGCAGCGCAAAGACCAGCTAGGCATCGGCCTAGATCTTCGGGAACCCCAAGCAAGCCTCAAGGGAGCAAATCCAGTTGTTGTGTATAGCAAGCATACCCAAAACTGGAGCATTCTCTTGTTCTTTACAGCAAATGTGTTCATTGTGTACGTCTTTTGCAAGGAAAGCCTGAATTTCAAGTTCAAATATGGTGTATATGCAGTTAAATGCAACCTCAACTGTGGGCCCATTTCATAGAACAAGCAGCATTGGGTACATTGAAATAAAATGACTCTTCAAACAGTACTTCAGACATGGTTCTCGGAATTTCCCCGCAAATCACAGACCATGCAAAGGGAAAGACAACCTTTATTTATTTGGAGCATTGTTTCTTGAGTTAACACTGATTGAATTCTCTATTGATGTCAACCCACCATTGTGATATTGTGATCCTTGTAATGAACTTTGATTGTGTTGAACACACTTGATTGTGTCAAAACAAGCCTTCATTATCATATCCAGACAATGATTAATCACTTGACACCTCGGGTCTAAAAGTGAAACAAAATAGCAACAAAATAGAATTATCATGATGCATCTCTTTGTTTTGTTATACTGCAAGTATAACTTAGATGACATATAAGGATGGGTTATTCCGTGTATTTTCTCTTACGTGTAACGTATTCATGAATGCGTGCGTGTAACGAGTACACGTATAAGATACGACTCAAAACCAAAGCAACTTTGGGTCAATGGCAGAACGTACAGCATTGCCGACAGTTGAAGCTTAACCCCGGGAGCTTACCAAGTTTTTAAGTTTACACGCCCAGTAATATCCCTCGGACATTAGATAGGAAGTAATTGAGTAAAATATTCACAGATTTATGTTTTTAGTCCTTTGATGCCGTAGATTGACGCAAATTTCGAACGGTATCTACCCCCTAGCAGACAACTTTTTTCTTGCACATGTCGCCATATTGTTATTGATCAGATATCAATTACCCACAATTCCCCGTATGTCACTGTCCACGCACGTGATATCAATCAAATTTAGTGCTGGGTGGTATGCGTGAAATCCCGCCTATTTTCAGGTTCGCCGCGCGGGGGAAACACTATATTATAATTACGATCTTTTCCATTTTTCGGGGCAACGATTTTTAGTTATATCGCCCAGCACTAAATTGACAAAACCAGGAAGTAATAAACGATGGCGGCGATCGATCGGCACTTACGAATTGGTCTGAATTATACGCAAAGTAATATCGAAATGTTACCAATTAAAATTTATTTTTTTGCTAAAAAGGTGAACGTTAAAACAAAAAATTAAGTTTATAATCTTAAGAATCTTACAAAAAAATGGACAAAATGCATGAGAAGTAGTTGTTTTCACATGTAAACAGATACGAGTTTCAGATTTGAGCGATACTGTGACATAGTTAGTTATAATTTTGCGTGCCTTTGAAAAGATTTTGTTTCATCCGTGTACACGTTTACCGCTTATTTACGTGTAACGGATCATGCGTGCGTGTAACGCATCATGCGTGTAACGTGCCCAACCTTAATGACATATGATATCTTTTTCATTATAGGCTCAAGTCCGAGGCTCAAGATAGTGAAAAAACTTAACCCTTTCCATTCTGACCACTTTTTCCACCCCAGGCTGAAGGCATTTTAGTTCTAAATTAGTTACCAAAGTAAATTCAAATTATCTATATAATTCAGTGAGACTTCAGCATAATACAGGTATGAACTGTACACATTGCTTGGGAAAGTGTTTTTGAAGGTAAAAGGCAGTGAAAGGAGTTTATATACTTCAGTTTTATTTAGGGTGTCTTTGGGATGTCCTTACGCCTGAGCTGACAGTAATTTGACGCCTAGTGGCAGGAAAATGTTAAAGAGATAATATATGACATTTTAGTATGCAAGCAATAAGCTTTAAAATGACACCTTACTTGTTGAATTTGAAGGCGATCAAATGTTACAACAGAAAATAATTCTTATTAATTTTTTTTTTTTTTGCTGCCTATTTTCACTAGTTTCTTGAAAAGTGTTCTTTCGCAAAGTCCCCCTTTTCGGGTAAGTCATCACATATATTTCTTTAAAATAGATTCAAAATTCAAAATTTACTGAATACTTTGTAAAAGATGTTTATCATACATGGACCCTTGCCTGCAAATTAAGATGTTAAAAAAACTTTAAAAAAAACCATTGTTCTTTCAGGATCTTTTTTGCCAATATCACTTGCAAGAGGTGAAATTTTGATTCTAACATGGTTATTTGTGCTGCATGAACAGGAATACTCACTAGATACACTAGATTGATTTCATATAGAAACATTTTTATTCCATCCAGCTAATGTTATGTGAGTGCATGATATTTCAGCCTTATAAAGCGCCAAGTTTTGGTCCAAAGTTCAGTTGAATACCAAACATAGGTTGAAAAGATTACCTTGTAAATAAACAAGTCATGTAATGTATGTTACGAATTCTAAGTTTATCCTATTCTAATAGATCTTAGCAGCCAAACCAAACATTGCTATTTACCTAGATGGTTTGTAGTTCAACTATACTGTTATGTGCTTCAGCAAATGGACTTTCAACATGTAACTTGTAGAATTTATCCTACAAATTCGTCACTAAACTGGAGTCAAAAATTACAATTATGATTCTTAAAATAAAACTTTTATGTTCTTTTTCATCGTTTTAAGTTTTAAACTTGGGGTTTAATTAGTTGATTGGTACAAAAACTTAAGGAAACCTAGCTCTTGCATTTTGTTGTTGTTTTTGTCTTGACCCAGAGCAAATGCAGCATTTTCAGACATAAACATTGACAAACTTTGTTTGTTAACCACTGCAAATTTGTCCTTCTAAATTCAACAAAACGAGCAATCGGATATTTCCAATATAATATTTAGAAACTTTTAATATTGTAGCAATACAGGACGAACTGGCTTGTCCCAATTATGTAGGATGGAATAAAAATCGTGAAGTTTGTTCACTGGGGTTAGGTACAGAATTTTCGACAAAAATGTCATAAATTAGTTTGAACAAAAATCTCACATTAGCCTTTTTGAGGTATGGCTGACATTGCACACTCGACTAAACATCTTTTGTGTTTCCCTGGTTTTACCCAAACCAAAGTATGTCCTCTCCTATTGTTATCTTAATTTTGCCCATTTGGAAACCTATAGGCCTATTAAATGTTTTGAATTTAAAATTGTAGGGATTATTTCCAGTTTTCAAAAGCTTGTTTTACACTTCAGGAGCCCGAGTATGGGGAGTATGTTGATCATGATGACTCTTCCATGAACTCTGTGGAAGCAACAAGACTACATGCCCATGCAGATGTGATACACATGGGGAAGTTCAAGGTCAATGTAAAAACAATTGTAATAATCTTATTTAATGTTATAGCTTATTGATATGTACTACCTGGAAATTGAACTTGATAACATTGTAATTGAATATCAAGCAGGGAATGTAAATCAACAAGGTTTAAAATGAAAAAGAGTGAACAGTCACTCTTTCTTGGAGTGAATTTTTGTTCACTCAAAAAGAGTGACATCACTCATTTCGAGTGAAATCAAACGGGGTTTCACTCGAAAAGAGTGAAAAATTTTTAGAGTTACACTTCACTATTTGTAAGAGTGAAAATTGCCACTCTTTTAAAGATTGATATGAGTGACCAATCTGTAAAAAAGAGACAATTTTCACTCCCTTATTGAGTGAATTAAAACTCTAAAAGAATGACATTTCACTCTTTTCGAGTGAAACCCCCGTTCACTCGAAAAAGAGTGACATTTCACTCTTTTCGAGTGAAAAAAATTCACCCCAAGAAAGACTGTTCACTCTTAGAGTGTATGGTGTATACATACAACAGGTATTTAGAACACAATCTACAACCAAATATCAATGGTGGTTGATACAACAACAACAAAAATACGGGTATATCAAAAGTTCTCAAACTGAAAAAGTGTTTAGATTTTGTTGGAAAATGTCAAAAGAACTAGCATTAT
The DNA here is from genome assembly GCA_000969725.1 of Ophiothrix spiculata. Classification (NCBI taxonomy): domain Eukaryota; kingdom Metazoa; phylum Echinodermata; class Ophiuroidea; order Amphilepidida; family Ophiotrichidae; genus Ophiothrix; species Ophiothrix spiculata. Next base: position 1,320 of record JXSR01S014059.1, on the reverse strand, counting down.
GCACTGATTGGTAGGCAACAGCTGCAGCAACATCAAAACTGTGATCCTCAAAAGAAGGTTCAACTTAAGACACACTGAGATGTGTGTCCACTATATGACCGCTGAGGCAATGGAATACAATATTCTCTGCTTTACATTCAGCCAATGTAATTTTTGAACAAGTATTTGGGCTTCAACCTGATCCCGGGAACCTGATGCACTGCAGAAAAAAACAACCAAGACTTCCAGCGCTACTTCATAGTCACTGCATCCAATGACAGAAAGTTTTGTAAAACAACATAGGAGTCAAGCCTGTATTTAGAGAGTGGGGAGGTTCAGCAAATCATCCCAAAAATATTGACTTTATTGTCCTCCTCTGTCATCGTCCTCATCATCAGCGCTTTGTATCCTTTTGGTTAAAAGGCGCTTTACAAATGCCAGTGTATGTATGTATGTATGTATCTTCATCCTCATCCACCGCTGTTTGATGGGTTCATTTATTAATTTTTGACAAAAATGCAGGAAAAATGCACTGTTACAATAAATGAAGGTCCTTAAAAGTGTTTAAATTTATAGTTTGAGATTTCATTATTGGTGGCACTATTCATTTTTTGAAATTAATTATATGCATATTGCATAAATAATATTTAGTGTGTGAATTTAATATGAATAAAATTTGTTTTTGATCTCCATTACCTTATCCATGTGGCAAATGTCAAAATTACGGTTCATAGATTCATAAAACCTGGAAACTTGATTTACAGAAATAGCACCACAAATAATGTGCCTTAAGCTATAAATGGTTATCCTCCCCTCAATCCTCTCCAACTCCCCCTCCTCTTCCTCCCCCTCCTCCTCATTGTCCATTGTCATCATTAATCATTGTCGTCATTCGTTGTCGTCACTCCTCATTGTCCACTGTCATCACATCATTAATCATCATTGTCGTCATCATCATATGTGACCCGTCATCATCATATGTGACCCGTCATATCGAAAGGTACCTTAAGGTCGGCAAAATCAAAATGGGTTTTTTGGTCTCATCTGAAAGCTGAGATTTTTAGCTTTGAAATGACACCTTACTTTTGGTTATAATGGATGTTCGGTTGCAAAGTTACATCCAAATTGGCAAAATGCATCGGGCTGATTCGGAAAACTACAGTTCTGAGAAAATGGAGTTTGAAGTTTTTGTACTAAGTAAAACTTAAATGGGGAAAGGATTTTTATATCGATTTTTAAAACATTTGTCTTATGTTTTGGATGTTGAAACCTGATTAATATGATAGAATTCACTTCAAAGGTAACATTTCTGATGAAATTAGAAATTCGACCTTGGACGTG
>JXSR01S014058.1:171523-182902 GCA_000969725.1 Ophiothrix spiculata | reverse complement strand
TCTCTGCACTTCTCCAAATTTCCTGTTGCAGTACTGTGATTTCATAAACAAATAGGATATTATTTCTTTCCCCTTGATAAAATTGATTGCTTATACTTCACAAAGTAAAACCTTTCAATTTTTTAAGGGACAAACTTTTTTTCAAAATTGTTATCACCAGGATATTTTTATATGTTGCTATAATGAGACCCAATATAAGGGGTAACTTCAGTATCTTGTACCTACCAGTCATGTTTCTTTCATTATTTTATACAATCTACAAGGGTGAATTAATTATTTCAACAAGCCTTTCAATCATATCACACACCCAGGGAGTAAAATATGTTAATGTGTAACAGGAAATCATTTGAATGTGTCCTGTCTAGATGGGTTCTAAGGACCATAGGTAACCGTCATCATTAGGGTGGACACAAAATCAACCTATTGCAAGGGCTCTGCAGGAAGGTGGCAAAGTCAATGCAGGGGGCAAATTTGAAAATTGTCAAATCTTGTTCAATACCATTCTATCATGTTCTTCTCATCATAAGCAAGCAGAAAAAGTATACCTTGACCCATCTCTGATGAAGGGTTTTTAATTATATTCAAAAACATGAACGGTCATCCCAAGGGTCATTCATGACTATGAGGGTATCCTAGGACTAACATTTTAGGTATAGATATATATAACTAGAAATAAATCCAATACTTAAGAGGATTTTGTCCAAACTTACCTGTATATGGGATCATAATCTTGCATACAGGAGCACTGTTTTTGATGTGAGCAATAGGAGTGTGCTGCTAAACACGGGGGATCACACTCTGCATCCTGGCTGGGTTTCATATCTTCCAAACAAGCACCTGCATTCAAAGAATTCAATACTACAATTACACATGTACTTAAGTCCCAAATTTGCAAAACGTTTTGTATTAAATCACAAATGCAATTTTTGCTTCACAGTCTTCATTTTAATAATCTGGAATGCCCTTTACCACCTCATCTGTCTCATTATTAAGCTTTTCTTTTTTATATTACAAATGTCAAATGTCACATTTCTGCCTTTCATAATTTCTTGCCATTCACTCAAATTTGCAGAAAATTGTACAAAATGTTTCAGAGCACTTCAGAAATTTCAGCTCCCACTGGTTTGATATGTCTGCCTTGTACAACGTTACTTGACCTCAAGTGACCAATGACTTTGTATGGTATATGACTTTTGACGTCATCAACAAATTATGGTTCATGTGTTATACCCAAAAAAGATTTGGTTCTGAGCTGACTTTCAACTTTCAACTGAGGTCAAGTTTTGACAATTTCATTTTCTTACAACTTGACCTTTGACTGTGGCATGTGACCTTTGACCCCACAATTCACAACAAACAATGCAGGATGACAACAACAGTCATCCACTACTATGACATAATCATAAACCAGGGGGTAAAAATGACGTGAGTAATAATCATGAGCAAAAAAAAAAAATCAAATATCAGTCTCTGCTACAGAGTCCAATGACTTTACACTGCTAGCATAATGTATCTTGTTTTGGAAAAATCATATGGTCCATTCTAGTGAAAACTAAACTTTTTTGATTTCATGCAAAAAAAAATCAGCTTTTTTATTGGACCATATGAGCAGTTTTTTCAGTCATACCTTCACTCGGCACGTGAAAAGTATTTTCTAATCATAAATTTTGGGTTTTTTCTACCCGTGCATGAATGAGCACATGTTTTCATTCAAAAATGTCACAAACGTTACCAAAAAGTTACACTGAAATGTCACAAACGTTACCAAACAAAACATTGCATTAAAAGAAATCCTGATGATAGAATTTCCTACCACTTTTATGAACTATTTGTAAATATGTTACCAATCATCTGTGAAAAGCGCAATCAAAAATTCGCTAACATGTCAGAGAATTTTTACTTAGAAGTTATTTGGAGCAAAAAACCATTTCCGTGCGAGGTCACAAACGTTACCAAACGTTACATCAACTTTATTCAGTATTTTGGCAATTATTGTAATCTTTAAACACCTGCATGTCTTGATCCCATCAGTAAGCACCATTATCAACAACAAACTTGTTGATATAATGTTTATGCTAGGTTCTGTGGCCATTTAAAAGTGAAATTTTCCAATTTTTCGGTCACAAACGTTACTTTGGAATCACCCATCTTGTTTTTAATCCACTGAACAAAGGGAAATCCAAGTTTAAAACAAGTTCAAGAAAAGCATAAAATGAGCTAATTAGTCAATTATCAGTCAGGGACAAGTCCAAAACAAGCTCAGAATAAGCCAATTCAAGTGCATAACAAGCACTCACAACTTCATTTTACTGGGCTCATTGTTCTCTCTAACCACTATAGTTGATTTTTTTATTTTTTATTTGTGACATCAAACGCATATTGTTGATGGTAAGATTACATTTGGAGGGGATGTGTTCAAAACAAAACCAAAATGCTGTATAATGCTCAACTTTGTTCACTATAATACAATTTCTAACCCTCATTAAATGAGTTATTTTCTATAGAATACGGAAGGTTTTCAATCAGGTTCAATGAAAACTATTGTCAAAAGGTTTTATGTCATGCTATCGATTCGGGTTAATTTTGGAGGACACCACATCGGCCTCTTTGTTTGATTTAATAGGCCTAATGGTTCGATCATTTAGGCCATATTAATACTGTCGTTTGTTATGAAATACCAACTAAAATAAATGTCAGCATGCGTGTATGACCTTTTTAGTTGATGGTAAATGGTATAATTTAACATTATAGGGTTAGATGTTTCAAATGCCTGCTTCCTATACTAAATCTCGATTATACAGATTTAAATCTATGCAGTCATTTATATCAATGGGAATATTATTCGCCAGCTTTGATTTTTCATACCTATTATTTTTTCGTGAGAAAGCGGACTTTATTTTATTATGGCCATACACCTGGTATCGTTACACAAATTTCTATTAAATTGACTAGATAATGCATACAACCTCTCAGACAGGCCCGTAGCCAGGATTTTTTCATGGGGGTGCGGATTTTCAAAAAGTGGACCTTTTGGAGGAAAAAATTTCCTTTTGGTCGACCCTAAACTAATTTTAGTAGTTTTTTAGCAGTTTTCCTAGCATTTTGTGTAGTATTTTATTTAAAAACGGCTTACATTTACTTGTTTTGGTGCTTTGAGTGTTCTTTTGGTGGTCATTTAGGGAATTTTTGTGGACTGTTTTTTGTACATTGTCAAATTTGGGGGGGGGTGCGATGCCCCCACCGCACCCCCCCTGGCTACGGGCTTGCTCTCAGAATGAATGAATCGTCGACAAGCGCCCAAAACTTTTAATGAAGCGACAGGAATTAGAAAATTCACTATAATTATAGGATGAAACAAGATAATCCTCATTAAGTGGTTTATTGATTGAAAGGTACTTTTATGTTAATGTTATTGAAATGCCCTTTTTCCTCAATACAAGTATTATTGATTTGTGGTATGTATCACTCCTTTAATAAAGTGTTGCCAGCTGGACTCATTTGGGTGCAATTGTTTGGGCTCTCCTATCTTGTTTTGTGCTTATTGATTACTTGTTATGAGCTTGTCATGCTTGTTTCGGACTTGTTTCATGCTTGTTCTCAAGTGTTTATTTTCAACACCATTCATAAAAAACAAGACACTTTTTCCAAAACAAGCACTTTTTGTTAGTAGTGTTAACGGTCTCATGCAAGTAATTGACTGTTTCTTCTTACCTGTTACATTGAGTGATTCTACATCTACCGAATCCGACCTTTGACACCATACATCTCTATGACCTAGAGTCCATGGACCCATCTGCCATGTAAACCTGTAACATGTTTCACCTGCAATGAAAATTGTACGGAATGATTACGATTACAAAGCCTCTGTCTAGGTTCGAAACTTGGTTGGGCCATGATCATACATAAATTTTATTGTCTATACTAGTATTTGTATGTCTTTACTTTGGTTTCCTCCTAGGCCTTGAATTTAATGCATACACCATAGATATAAGCCGCGTTCAGACGGTCGGACTTAAGTTGCTTATGACCGGTCATAACTTGTGTCGGTAATACTGCCCTACCATGACAAAAGGAAGTAAGTGACATTTTTTACGAAATGCTGTTTTATAATTTCCGCCAAACAAAAGGGAGTCAGTTAGGTCACCAGAAAATCAAAAAAATTCATGTTGGAAACTTCAGCCACGTTCAGGCGGTCGGACATAAGTTGCTTGTGACCGGTCAGAAGTTGTGTCGGTAATAGCGTCGGACATAAATTTGCAGTGAGAACAATAGTCGGATTTAACTCTATCGGGTATAGCGCGACTTATATCCGACGCATTTATACCCGATGAAGACCAGACATAAGTCCGGTCATAAGAATGCAAATGAGGATAATGAGCTTTATTCCGTTGTTGAGTACCCTGTTATATGTGCGGCAGAGCATGCCATTGTATTCAATTGGCTCATTTGCATTCTTTGGAGTAGAAAATGATAGCGCTACCAGTTGTTACCGGTAAATTCAGTCTCGAAGTGTTACGTGTAATCCGATTATCACTCTAACAACTAGTTCACGCTTTCTGATTTTGAACCATGATCGAACTGATCACCATATAAAAGTATAGCATACACCGATGTCAAGGAATGTGCGTAAACCAGTTACTGGGGAAGTTACATAACCACTACAATACTGAATAAAACAGCATTTCGTAAAACATGTCACTTACGTCCTTTAGTCGTGCTAGGGCAGTATTACCGACACAAGTTATGACCGGTCATAAGCAACTTAAGTCCGACCATCTGAACGCTGCTATAGAGGAGCGGTACCAGATTGTCTTCCTTCAAGTGTGAATCTAGCTTTAAGAAATCAATATTTAACATTATAGAAAATTCTATCTATCAGTAAGCACTTGCAAATGTGCAATGGGGTGAAAAATGGGTCTCAAATTTATACATTCTTCATAATGTAAAAACATTGACTGAAAATGCTCCATCAGATTGACCTGCAGTTTACACCATGTAGAAACTCTGAATGAAAATGACTATAAAAATGTTGAAGTGTCAATATAGCTCTTTATTTGCTTAAATGGAGATTGAAGGTCCATTAAGGTAAAGGGGACGGCCTGTATTTACACAGGTCGGAGTGCCCATTCTTTTTGAAATCAATTTGGCCGGCTCCACTTTTTTGTTATATTTGCGGTGAGGGTATCGCCACACTCACCGCGAGTCTGTTACCTTCCAAGCACTGAAGAATGCTGGTACCCACTACACATCTGGATATCGCATGCTGACCACTGGAGTCGACACCACAATGCTCAATGCCGAGTGATTAAAAGTCAGGAACTTAAACCGCTAGGCCAAGCATATCCCTAGAGATTATTACAACCCACATATATTGTGTAACTGGATGAGAGCAATCAAAGCCTTTAGTTTACTTATCTCAAGGAGGAGCAAATTGTTTTTTGGCTGTCGGTGGCGAGTTAAAGTGTGAACAAATGTCTTTGAATGTAAAGCCTTATTTGGAATACTAAACAATCTTTCCAACTGAGTGAATGTTGTAATTCTGACTTACCAATACAAGGTCTATTCTCGATGTTATCTCCAGGACAACTTGGTCCTTTGTAGGATTCTAATGCTGCCTTGGACCTGGCTTCTACGCCGTCTGAACCTGCGGAAATATACAGAATAAGTATTCAAAAGTGGATCCAGCATTCTGGGCATCTATAGTGCACAATGCATTCCTATCTTTTAAATTCCAAAAACATCCCAAGTAGTCTTAGCATACTGTACAGATTTTCACTGACTACTGTGGTCCAAGCTAGAAAGCCATTCCACCCATAGCATCATTTCAGGTCCTGCAGCAATCTCTAGTGGCACTTAACCTTGATAATAAGCCAGCACAGTTAAAGAAGCTTGGTCTGATTTTTGAAAATTTCGTTTTCAATGTCATATGAAAGATGACCACTCAAGTGGTCCAAGTTTCAAATTTTAGCTGAATCGGTCAAACCGACATGTGCACAAAATTACAAGTGAGGAAGCCAATTGGAATTTAGAAGGCTACAAAATGATTTCACTAATAAAAATTCTTACCAATAGGCCTTCCTTCATGGCAATATATGTGGCATTCACTCCACGGACTCCACTGTGTATACTGACATTCCCCAGGACATGGGATTGTACATTTCCTTGATCGTTCTAATAATTCGTTGCCCATAAACGTCACATTAAAGTTACTGTTATATGGTTTGTTACCAATACAGAAGCTATCTTCAACAACAACACCATCGTTTTGCACGCATGATAAATTGCGAGTTTGGATACCCATTCCACAGTCACCATCCTGTTATCATAAATAAATAAAAATGTTTCAAACATAATTATAATATATAAGGTTTTAAATTTTGTTCATGGATATATATGAGGTAACCAAATTCAAGGTGAAAATATATGCACAGATTAGGATTAATTACAAGACTAAACCCTCACTGGCCATACGACCATTACCTCAGAGAGGAGTGTAAAAGTATGATGTTAACTAGATTCTAATTTGGAATGCACCCCTTCCTTCATTGTTTCATGTAAACCATTAACGCTGTATGGGCAGCTATTTGGTCCCTTTACATTAACCCCATCTATGATATATTTGGAACTGTGACTTTAATCATGAGATTTAGTGACACCTAAATGAAGTGGATGACTATATTTGCTTGTTTCATGAATTTTGTTCTCTCAATAGCGCTGTGGTATGTGTAGTTTTATGTTCTATATCAATGTTTTTATTATTACAGTGCACTGAGAGATAGAAATTTGTGAATCTGATCCAACTCACCAGTGAATAGCAGTCTGTCCATTCTGATAGCAGCCATTGAAAGCAAGGCATAGCTTTACATGGCCGCTTCTGTTGCCTCTCATGTGAGCACGGTCTTCCCAGTACTGAAGCTTCTCGGATAACTTTGCGTGTCCTTATTTGTCCAACTGAAAATAGAAATAGTTGTTGTTGAGAGATTAATTTGTTAGAACCAAGTTTTGCGAGATGAACCAAGTCGGGAGACTTTGTCAGAATGACCATCAGATCCAATTTGCTGGGAAATCATCAACTGTAAAATTGGATCAGAATAAACTAATGGTCATTCTGACAAAATCTTCCGACAATGTGAGACGCAATATTAATACCGTGATTATATAAAACTTCGTTTTGACAAATTAATCTCTTTAGTGGTGGTCACAACCTGTCGTGCATTTTTTTGTTCATTACCTTTTTTCTTAAAAACATGGCAAACGCAAGGAGGACGCACGTTGATTGCACAATGTTAAGATGTTGTGCTCACGACACGCCTGACCGTGAGTGGTTTTGTGCATCGTATGTTGCACACATAGTAAGTACTTACATCCCGCATGCAACGTACGAACTCCATGCGACTACCACATTATATTATCAGGAAAACGTACTAACATGTACGACACACGCAAGATTTTGGTATGTGCTACGTGCATCGTCCGCAGAACAATTGGCTGTAGGATGAACTGCGAAAAAACGCACGTGCGTACGTTGTATATACGCTGTCGGTACCGATTTTGGTCAATTTTGTAAATCATAAATAAAATGGGTTGTGTAAAGTCAATTAAAACAACACTGAATGATCCTTATGTATTTTCTGTTTTACAAAGACTAGAGAACTACTTGGCATTACCTGCAAGTCAGGTTAGGATTCTTGTTACCAAGGCTTTTTGTGACATTTTGCTTTAAATATTGATAAAAAAGACATTGACCAGTCGAGGACAACTTTGTGACTTTTAAAGTAGCCATTACAAAAGAGACCTTATAGGACCTCAAACCAAGTGATGTTGGGCGATCATTACTGATATCACAACAATTATGAATTCAATCTACAGGAATAATGTTTTCTTTGGTATGGACAGTGAATTAGCCTTGTAAATGAAATGTGATAAGAAAAAAGGAGACAATTGTCAAATACCCAAAGTTTACCTAACCCTTAACCTATCATTACAACACCAAATTCACAAGATTTAGCCTTCAATCATCAGAAGTTTTATCGTTTCGTCTTATATGTTTTCTTTTTTAGTCAAAAAAAGTTACTTACAGCCAAAATTATCAGAATGAAAGAGTGTAATCTTTGCACAACTGGTTTTATTCACAATTTACAAAATGCACCATATTTTATGTAGAGTTGGCACACATCCATTATTATTTTCTATCATACTTTTTGAACAGGAAGCACTTTAATCATTGTAAACTTTTTTTATATACACCCTGTATAGATGAGGGACCATAAAAATGCACTGTTGTCCTAAGCAATAAATTGCAATTTCACTCATAGGCAATATTAAATGTGCTGTTGTACCTGCATTCATAAGTAGTTTTGTCTATTGCTTTGATGTTTATAAGTCAAAATGTGACATCGTCAAAATGGTTCACTCTGCGTGACAAATTACTAAGGTACATTACACATATTCACTGTAACAATTTCTTTTTGTGTCAGAATGTTAGCGTTATCCGCAGTGATCCCGCGCGTTGAAAATTGCGGCGCGGTGTATATGAACGCACATATCTGACGTGCAATTCTTTACTTGAATTGGAATGTTTTATGTTAGAATAGGGGTGTATGTTTTCAATAATGATTGTGATTGTCTATTGTGTTTTGGCAAATAATTGACTTCATTCTTGATATCTCAAATTTTTGACTAAGAATGAGAATAAAAGATAATATTTATTGTTTTGCCTGTCATCTAAAACAATAAATATTATCTTTTATTCTCTAATTTTATATACTTATAGTGATTCAGGCAGATTTATTTCTTTTACATTTGAAGGGTTGAAAAATTCAAAAAAACAAGATCCCCGCTGTTACAGTTGTCTTAACAAATCATTCATATGGAATTCATATGGAAGTCTTTGTTTGAGTGACAAATGATTACCATCTGGACCACAAACGTCAGAACACTTTGTCCATTCTGACCATTCTGAAAGCAGACAGTCCATGGAACAACCAACGTGGCAGCTCACTTCTAAAGGCTCGCCGAAAGGAGGTAGACGCTGTGGAGAAAAAATAAAATGAAAATGAATGAATGAAGAACTTCTTGGAGAGGTAATTTGACTAAGAATAAATGACGCTATTACAATAGAAACAATTATTAAGTATAAGATTGTGGTGATAACGATAAAAAATATCATTCTGTGCTTATAATCTACGGGTAATGATATTGATTACTTTTTACTTAATTTAGTGTTATTGTCATCCTGAACTGGCCCTGATATCATCCGAAGTTCATTACACATGAAACATGTTGTATTATCTTTAAGCTTTTAGGCTGAAAACATAGTCGGCCTCCAAACAAAAAATTCGCTACCAAACATTTGGTCATGACGTCACCAAATATTTGCCATCGAATTTAAAGTATGAACCGTAACAAACATTTGGTGTGGTAAAATAAATGAAATTGGACTAAGCATAAAAAATCAAACATACATTTTGGTAGTGAAAACAAGGACATAAGCCTCAAAGATGAAAATTTTCAGGTCTGATTTAGCCTCATTGGTGTCCAGCACTGATCGTCACAGAGATTTATTTACTAATTGTAGATACATTAGGCTGTGATATTTGGAGAAACTATTCTGACTGAGAAAACCAATAGCATACAGATTTGAACTCATTTCTTACTGCATGGTACAAGGCAAGGGAAATATCATTGCTGCCTGCTTTCTCCCTCTTTTTCCTCTCAAACTTGATTCCTCACCTGTTCACAATATGAAATATCTACAGCAGTTCCAGAAGTGCCATCCTGAATCTCTTTACACTGCAAGATTCTCGTCATCATCCCTTCACCACAGACGGCGCCGGGTTTCAGTTCACAGGTACTCCAGCCTGTCACGTTCCACGAGTACTCAAAGCAGTTACTCCCCAGTTTGCATTGCTCTTGTTCCATGATGGCGGGACAGAAGGTCTCATCCTTACCCGGAGGATACCGGGTGATTTCTCGCGTTCGATGTCTCAAGGAAAAGGATTGACAATTCTGGAAAAGAACATATCATTCCATAGCAATGACATATGAAGAGCTTAGTTGCAAAACGTGCTAAGTCCACATTTTGAAGTTTTGAGAAAAACACGTTTATGTTATACGGACATTTGCTCTTGCCGTAATTGGTTGATATTACATATGACTTAAGATATACCCATATGAAACCTAAATCATGTTTTTGTTTTGAATTCGATGAATTTGTTATTTTTTCATAATCTCTTTTGTTTCAAATTTCAAGTGGACTTAGCACACTTTGCCACTAAAGAGATTAGCTGATTTCTAGAAACACCCATTTTCATCATTTTGGCTAAGAGGTGATTATCTAGTCTTAAAGTGGTTGTCGAATGACTGGAAATAGAAAAAAAAATGAAGCAAAAATCTCAGTGCATTTTACTTTAATGCCTTTTTGAATAGTTTGCCCAAATCGCCCATTTTCTCTCAATTTTGAGATTTCTGAAAAATCACTTATTCTTTCTTTTTTAGCTAATATTTTACAAAATATACATCAGTTTCCTTCATGTTTTGATTTATTTTAATGATGAAAGTCTGTTGAACCTATTTGAAAGAAAAAATTACAAAAACGTAAAATTTCACAATTTTAGGCCATTTTTTGCAATTTTTTCCGGAAAATGCCGAAAATTCAAAATTTGAATATCTCCGTAACGAAATGAGATATGAATGTCAAATAAAAAGCAAAATGTGTCTTTTTGAAAGTTCTACCAATTTATGCAAAAAATTCAATTTGAAATCCGATGGACATTTTGCAACTCAGCTCTTCATATATATTTTATATTGCTTAGCTTTAATTTGCCTGACACTTGTATCAGATGCAAGGGGAAAACCTGACAATTAATTACTCAAACTATGGGTTAATCACTGCTATATAGAAGTTAATATAAACTATTTCAGGGATGTGAATAAAATTCAAGAAGTGATCAAAACATGTTTGGGACCGTCTGAGGTGGAGCACCCTGCTCTTTTTGACACTAAGGCTTGGTTCAGACTTTTCTCCCTACAGAATATTCTATGCCGGATTCTATGCCAATTTTGTGTAATATGTATTTGTTATACAATAAAATTTAATGCATATCTATGCAATAACGTTTATTCATACACTCTGCGTTAAGTACGCGTTGAAATTGTAAATCTAATCGGACAGTTGGTATACGCATTCATTAATCTCGTCTAGTTGCACGATGCGTATCATGTAGTGCGTTGTACAATTCCATGTACGCGTACCATACTCGCGCTTGTATGGCAAGTTTCATTTTAAAAGAAAGGTATAATCTTATTTACTATGATTAACATGGGACGATGAATGGTTGTATTTCCTATGTTTTATTGAAAAAGCAAACATATTTTTAA
>JXSR01S014058.1:151350-169085 GCA_000969725.1 Ophiothrix spiculata | reverse complement strand
CCCCCCCCCCCCCCCCCCCCTGGATGAAAAGAAGGGAAGAGGACAAGAGGATATGGATATGAAGTATGGAACCACAAAATGACGAAAACTGCAGAAACTTGATATGTAAATTTGACTTTTCCCCATATATGCAGCTCTCATGCATTCAATACACCGTTTCTAATTTCCTTACTAAAGATAGTCATGCATAGGTGTTTCATGTGTATATGCATATTTTGTCAACCAGAATAGCAACCAGTGGGCACAAGTCAGCTTTCAATCTTAAATCATGTCAAAAAATCATCAACCATTTTCAAAGTCTTTTCACTGTTTCAACTCATTTTCCTCTGCTTTTACATACCTGACCATTCTCCTCTGTGTCCCAAATCCACAGGTGACATTGGTGTCAGCTGACACCTCCTCTCGCCAGCACTCCTGCCACGGCTCTGCACTCCAATAGTAATCCACAGTCGTGGTATTGACAACCTGACAAGGCTTGCTTTCGTATAACTGCAAAACAAGCAAACACAATATGCAATTATAAATAGATAAATCCAACACAATACTGGTCCAAGTTTACTACGACTTAGGCCGTATTTATACTTATTTGTGAGTGACCATATATATTGTGCCATATGTTTTCAGCAAGCATCAGCTAATTATTCAATATCTATTCTAATTTACATTACAAATCATATTTGAGGAGGAGAAATATATGATCAACAGGGTTCATAAATAATCCCAAAATATATGGAGTAGTTATCGATTTCTCATCATTAAACCTGCCTTATTATTAGAAAATACATTGGAAGCTATTGAAAATTATTAAAGAGCGAATACTTGTAGCACCATATATATTATTGCCCATGAAAAAGTAAAAACTAGAAAGGTGATACAGGTATGTGCAGTCCTCAAGACCCCTTTTCACTCTCTGCCTATACCACTCCCTAGTCCCCCATTTCAAGCAAATCACTTACAAATGTTTCAGTTCCCTGGCCTCATTTTATAAAATTTAATTCCTTAAGATCCCCATTTCAAGTAAAATTTAGGAAATTTTCTAGAGCCCAAATTTAGCTGACAAAATTAGTTCTCAAGGGTAATTTTGGGTCACTTCAGTTCTCTAGACCCCCTTTTCAGAGCCAAAACCAAGGTTGGGTGCCCCCCTGCCCCCCACGGGCAACTTACATTATTCTCTCCATCATGAGCAGGACATGGCCGTCCATTGGCAACATTTCTTGGGCCTTGTAGAATCTGTCTTCTTCTTGTCCTCTGTCCTACACCGTCTACTTGACCGATGCATTCACTCCATGGAGACCAGGGATTGAGTCGGCAGTCGTACGGACAAGGCACCTCACACACTGATTCTTGAAATTCTGAAAAAAGATGGGGAAAAAGATGATTTAGTAGACTGAATAAAATCTGGACCAGGCAAGGGCCTTTCAACTGATTAGATCTTCCTTGCTCGAGGCCATCATGCATCCGAGATATTTGAGGTCCGGGACATGCTTGATTGGTTCGCCGTATACGTCAAGGGGTGGCTGTGGATTACAATTGATAGTCATGTACAATTGATAGTCATGGGCACACTGATGATCAGACCCAAGTTTTTCGCTGCTGCTGCAGTGCTAGCTAACTGTGCCCTTGCGATGGATGATTCTAGCAGCGCTATATCGTTGGCAAAATCTAAGTCATTTTGGACTTTGTCAGGATATCTCCTAGACCGACATGGATGTGTAACCAGTCCAGAATCAGCATCCTTAGTTGCATTCTGCAGCAAGAAGTCAATCAATATGATGAAAAGAAAGGGAGCCAGGACATTGCCCTGCAATGCACTAGTTGTCACATTGAAAGGCTCCGACATACAACATCCACCATCACTGCACTTTTGGAATTGTTATACAGCATTTACCAGTCTCTCTGGGATGCCACAGTGCCACAGAATTAAGAATTTCATGTCATTTCAAAGGGAATTATATAAGCCTTAAAATAATACCTTGCTTGTAAAAATTGAAGTTTGGGTTATGAAGTTATGATTAATAGTGGCAAAAAAGTTCTTGCTATTTTCTTTACAATTTGTAAGTTGAATTTGCCTGTATCTCTTAATTTTCACTTGTTGGTAGTTACCTCTAGCTATTAACTTATTTTAAAGGTTGCCTAATGATATCTCTAGGCCACATCTGACTAAGAATGAATTACCCCTAAGGTGACGAAAAATGGGTGGGTGGACCTTTTAAGTAGGGTCGGGTCGGTCAGTTGGGTGGGTGAATTTTTTTTTGAGGTTGAAACTGGGCTATAATAACCCCCAAACCTGAATAAAATGGGAGAAAAATACAACATTTTTACAAAGAAATTTTCTGAAAAAGTTTTTAAATTTTGGCAAAAAAACTGGCTGATTGAACATGATTTTGGCAAAAGTAAAACAAATCTTCCAAACTGCAAATTTAGGAACGGTTGGGCCCGTAAAACAGGGTTTCATTTTTTGTCGCCTCATGGTAACATGAAGTCTGTATCGATGAACCAGATTATAGTACATACCTCTCTCTGAATTACAGTATGAAAATGGCATAATCCTCTCTTGGTCATCCTGACACTGTAAGGCTCTATATTTCAACCCAAAGCCGCACTCTCCTGATACTCTCGCAGTGCTAGGAGCTAAGATGCAGTTGGACTCACTGCCTACTGGTACAAGGTCAAACGTCGGACATGTACATGATCTTCGCTGTATTTGTGGATACAATTCTTCATTTAAACACTTTGGATCTTTTCTGCTTTTACCTACAGGAATTAAAAATACAATGAGAGAACTTAATTTTGCATATAATTTTTTCCCCTGATTTAATCCCCAACAAACCTATTTGAAGCATGGACATATATAACATAGGAAAAAAGCACAACACTGGGTGGCATGCTTCTTAAAAAGATTTCTATATATATCCAATTTTGCATATTGTTACCCTTACTAAAGTGTCAGGCCCGAATCAAGCCTGAATTTAAGGCCTGAAAATTAGCATTTCATTAAGCAGAAAAAAGGCGGAATTATTTAAATCAGATTTAGGCCAGGGTCAGACGAACGACGACATTTATTTATTACAATAAATTTAATGTCATAACTAATTACGACATGCGGTCACACATGTTACAACCTCGTACTTACTTCAATGTAAAATACAATGTCGTAATTAATTACGAGATCGGATTAGCACATCATTTTCAGCATACAGACGATAGAAATACAATGTCGTAATTACGAGGTGGGGTCATAAAGGGTTTTCACTGCATTACTTTTAACTTTATTACAATAAATCCATCTCAACGATGGAAACTGTCGTCGTTCAATTTTTTTAATGTGACGACGACCAAATTGTAATAAATACGGGTCAGACGTATTACAAAAGCAAAATTTATGGTAGTAAATGCGAGCTCGTCGTTGTTCTGACCGAGTTAAAATAAGATCCAAGTTAATTTATGCTAATCCTCTGCCATAATAGGAATTGAAAATTAAATCAAATACAACTACCAATGACTTTTTAGCCAGTATGAACAGGGTATTTGTCTCAAAACGCACCTATTATTTTTCCCCCTGACTTTGTCTCCCTCAAAATTGTGAGAACAGGGAGTCCATCTGCTCGATTCCTTTAAGGTATGGGAAGACTTCCCTACTGAGAGGACACATCCCCGGGGGAATGACCTGGAAAGGTGATAAGGGTATATGCAGCCTCTAAACTCCCATTTCAAGCACAATCTTTAATTCTCAAGTCCTATTTTCAAAATTTTTCAGTTCCCTAGCCTCATTTGTTGAAATTGAGTTCCCAAGACCCCCATTTCAAGCAAAATTTAGGACATTTTTGCTTACACATCGTCTCAATTCAAACTCACCTATTAATTTTCTCTTCTTGACTTGGTCTCTGGAACAAATTTGCTGACAGGCAGTCCATCTGCTGCATTCCTTGAAGGTAAAGTCATCATCACACGGCCAACTTCCCTACTGAAAGGATACATCCCATCGTTTCAATTCAAAACTCACCTATTAATTTTCTCTTCCTGACTTGGTCTCCGGCACAAATTTGCTGACAGGCAGTCCATCTGCTCCATTCCTTGAAGGTACAGTCATCATCACACGGAAGATTGCATTGTTCTGAAGACCTGGGCATCAGACCGGCATATTTCAAGCACATGTCAACACCATATGGATAGAAATCCTTTCTTTGACAGCTAATTTCTGTAATTATTAAAAAAGAAATATTGTGTCATAATCATTGATTGTTCAAATTTGATAAGTATTCATGAACTAATCAAATCCATTTTTTGGCCAAGATCAAACTGGATAAAGGTATCCTTGGTACAAGGACACTAATTAACATATATTATAAAGCCTGTTTTGCTTCATCCTATTTAATTTGGGGTGAAATTAATTAAGACAATAATTAACTTGTTATCACTATTGATCTATGATGAATGCAACTTATATTTCAACATCTGTTCAGTGAATATTAGATCTGTTGGTTTTGTGGTAAAGACTATCTTAGAAGAATAAGGCCCAAAAAAAAAGAACTCTGTCTCAGCTTACTTAAGGCCAAGACCCTAAGCGCTATGCGGTGTTTTTTTTAGTAAAAAAGGGCGGAAATCCCCCCTATTTTTTTTTCGTGACCGTGAAGCCATTTATTTAACTTTTTTTTCCAGTAGTAGGAAAAAAAGATGAAAAAAAATGAAAATCTCTCAAAAACCTTAAAAAAAAAAAAGAAATGCGCTAAATTTGGATTTTTAAAAGCTATGTGCGCGGGAAGCTGAGACAGACTATTTTTTTTCTTTGGCCTAACAAGATATGTCATACATTGAACTTCTTCACTTCAATTTAAAAGAATGTGCGACAAAACCAAAGATTATTTTCAGACCATATGTATATAACAATGTGTCATACCTCTTGTTTTTAGGAACTTAATTTTGCATATAATTTTTTCCCCTGATTTAATCCCCAACAAACCTATTTGAAGCATGGACATATATAACATAGGAAAAAAACACAACACTCATAACAATGTTCTGGAATTAGACAGGGTTCCCTCTCTTCTTCCTGAGGGCAGTGTGCGCCATCGTTGAGGGGGTATGTTGTGATAAACCGTTGTCTTGTCCTGTAATATGTTTCTTTTGCATTTTGCAAATCTGTGATAGAAACAGTTACATGTTTTAGTATACTCTGCTTGGCATACATGAATATCAAGAAAACTTTTTCTGGATTCACAGATGTAATTTTTGTTTGTTTGTTTGTGCGCATTGAGATCATTTGATAATTTTGTGCCTTACAAGAACCCTCCTTTATTATTATTACTATTAACATTTGGGTTTTATGTATAAATTGTATGATTTTCTTGGTAACTATCAAGCCAAACCAATGTTGCAAAATATGTCTGTATTTTAGGACACATCAGTGAGATCCTCAAAGTGATGTTAGTTATTTGGGCTGCATTAGGAAAACTTTGTCCTATTTGCTCGCTTATGATGAATGTGCATGTAAAACCTAAGGAAACAGAGTGGTTGAACTGTAATTTCCATATAATTATATAAGCTCCAATTAAGCTCTAGATCCAATTTTTGAAAACCTTACGAGTTTTTTGGATTTTTTTTCATACAAGAACCATGGGCATTACGAGTTACTGGCAGATTTAATTTATATCAAACTACAGCAACCTTTACGTACACTGAAATCTTAGCAAAACCACACATATTATTTTGCTCAATTTTTTCCTGAAAAATGCCCCTTTTTGCTATCCATAGTTTGTAGGACCCATTAGATTACCACTAGGTAATATAGTAGAATAAATATAATAGCCCAAATAGTTGAGTGGCATTTTTATTTTTGTTTAGTACCTTTGCCACATCAATTATCTGTTGAAACATCCCTATTCTGACAAACTTACCAAACAGCACTAAATACACACAGAGAAAAAATGTCCAATGTTCATATTAACTACCATGGTAATATACACAGCGAAAGAACCACTGTAACTATTATACCAGCCTTAAGAATTCAATCAACTAAGCATGTCAGGGATTCTCACCTTCAGGGCAAGATATTGGACATGATGACCACTGACCCCACTCGCTGACCTCACAGTCAACTGGGCATGGGATATTACACTGCTGGCTCACTGGCGGTTTATTCAAATCACTACACCTGTAGCATGGCAAGAAAAAATGGAACATGGATTAATATATGAGAAAAAAGGTGTCCTAAACATACACATCACAATGGTAAGTCTCCAACAGTTATGTAATTGTATACCATCAATAGGCTTTTGATAGCATGCTTCAGAGTCCACTGTATTTTTTACTTTGTTTGAATTGACCTCTTGTGGTTGCAAACTCTTACAGTACAATATTCTGGTCTTCCTATGCTAAGCCTTTGAATGAGGCAGTCTACTGCGTCCCTAAGTGTCTCTTACCTTGTTAGAGGTGAGCTCTTGTGGTTACGAACTCTTACACAGTCTAATGTTCTTGTTTGTCTCCCTAGGCCACATATATAACCTTCCATTAAATGCTTTGGTATGTGAGCGTTATAACTAGGTGGGGCAGAGTTGACATTTTGACACGGTGTCCAATCAGTAGTTGACCATGAAAAGACAACGCAGCTATGTGTATTACACAATTTGGTCTCCACTAAGTCTTCTTCTGCTGGACACTCACGAAAACCTGCAATATAAAGTTGAGATAAAGAACAGAGGGGTGTTATAACTAGAAAGGATCTATGCATATTGAATGACAATAATTCATAATTAGTCATCATTTAAGTCTTTTTCATTCTCTCTTATATAAAAGTGGAAAAATACAGTCATGGTGGGTGGTTTGAAATAGAATGATGAATTCAGATCAAAATTTTTATTTTATTCTAAATTCGTCAGTAGAACAAATAAAAAGGTTGTCGCTAATATGTTTGTCAATAGGGCCTATAATTCTGGGCTCAAAATATCCCTCTACCAAGATATTTGGTTCTGATGTTTGAGGCATTAATTTTTCTTTTCTTCAGAACCTACCATAGATTTATAGAGGAGATACTAGACTCTCCGACATTTTTATTCTGATATGGGGATCAAACTGGGGTACTCAGGATTTTCCAATGATGTACTGTATCTTGTCATGATGCCCAACCATTGAAAACATGCACACACACACACACACTTTGGGTATAAGCCATCTTATCATTCCCATAAAGTATTATTTGCTTGGTTTATCTCTACGCACAACCAATCTTTGGCAGAGTTGGTATTGGCAAGACCCGGTGTACTGAATACATCCAATTTGAGCTCCATAGCTGACAACACATTGTCTCGTATACAAAGTCTAGGATCTCCCCTCTATATCTACATTGCCTACAGATTATAGTTCTATATTTATTCAAGAAAATACATATGCGGTCTAGTATCTGTTCTTTACATCTATGCTGAAATTTTATCACTGCAAAATTGAGAAAATCACTTGATGGTTGCTACACACGCCTGCTAAGGAAAGTACTTAATGTGCCATGGTAATCTCACACTACCAACAATGAACTGTATGGGAGCATGATGAAAATATCAGAGGGACTGAGATTAAGAAGAGTGAGATTTGATGGGCACTGTGCCAGAAGAGAAGATGAAGCAGTCTCCAAAGTGCTCCTTTGGCAGCCGGAGCATGGTAAAAGAGCTAGAAGACCTCCCAGGAAGAATTACATGAACCTAATTTCGGACGATACAAGGTTAGCTGTTCAAGACCGTAGAATCTGCATGCAGGAAAGATCTCTGTGGAAAACTGTCATAGGAGTCTGTTCCTCTGGAATGCCCTTAAGTAAACTAAAGTAAGTATATCTCTGCTATGGATAACACAGAGTTTAAACCAAGATACTCTGGATGTCCTGTTTTTTTGTAAAAATATGAAAATGAAATTCAAGTACCTGGTTTACCCCTTGCAAGTATAGTCCTACGTCTGGATTGCATGCCTCCTTTCCCACATGACTGGGAGCATTCCGTCCACGGCGCCCATTCCGTTAGAACACAATCCTCCGGGCATGGTACAGTACATGGCTGTTCTGATGCTGGTTTCTCCAGAGAGACTCCTGTACATAGGTGCTCACTGATGGGCTCCTGAGGAATACCAGAACATTGCAAACACTTGGGTTGCGAGGTTCACAATGAATGAATAGAATAAAAGGAAAAACACATTAATTTGGGTACTACGGTTAGCAGGCAGGGAGTGGTGGGTGGGAAAAATGGGACAGGTGGGGAATGGGGAAATGGGTCCCAACCTGTTCCATCAAATAATGGGACAGGTTGGGACTCATGGGAATTTAGATGAGATTTGATATGGATTGCTGGGTTTTAGGACTGCTAGGTTAGCTAAAATATATTGTAATCAATTAGCATCAAAATAGCTAAAACATGTGCCACAAACATGAAGTCTGTCTATCTGCAGTGTTGAGTTGACTGTGAGGCTTTTGGCATGTGTTTTCAAGACTAAACAGATAACAAAGATTTTGCATATTGGATGAAAGGGACAAGGGATATAAGAGACTAAACCTGGCTGATATTTCAACATTTGAAGAGCTATGCAATGTTTTTAAGAACGGGGGGAGCTTGCTTTCATTCTAAAGGAAAATCATGTTTAAAGATGTCAAAAATGTGGCCTGCATGCAATCTTTGCAAATTTGTAAGAAAATTCTGAAATATGAATGGTGCAATGGACTTATAGAAGGAGCAATGGAAAGACAAAAATGGAATGTATGATATGGTATGATATGTAATGCAATATGATATGTGATGTGATTTGATTTAGGTATTCAAACATGCTACAGAGTTGTTCATCGCTAATCAACAACGATGCATCCATGCGTCTGCGTATTTTTTATCGCGCGAGGGTGGCTTTAGCCACCCGAGTGTGATAAAAATACGCCGACGCATCGGATGCAGAGTTGTTGATGAGCGATGAACAACTCTGTAGCATGTTTGAATACCTTTCAACAACGAAAATCTTCCTGAAAATGTATAATTAAATTAAATGTTTTCAATTTAACAGATACTCATCTCAATAAAAAAATACTTTGAAGAATCTGAAACAAAATGCTAGTTTTTAAATGATTGTTGCTTTGTCGTTTTTAACTGTTCCCAAGCGCCAGTCCTCAAATTCCCGACGCGCGATGAACAGTGCGCCGATTTATGTGCACTGCGTAAACGCACCTCCGTGTACGCTGTACCGTGCGTGACGCGCTTATTTGAATATCAACTGTGGATTCATCACAAATCAACAACGGTACGCTCCTGTATAAGGAGATACAGTGAGTTGTTGAAATATGAAATGATACATGATTTGATATGAAATGATATGGTATATGATGATATGATATGATAAAACATGATATGACATGTGACCGTCCATTCCAAAACAGCCGTAAATGCAGGCTCATTGTCATTTTTACTTTTTCAAACATTTGCAAAGACCATGTTATAAGGATTAAAATGACACCTCAATGAACTTCACTCGATTCTCAGAAGTCAAGTTATGGTCCGTCAAAGGTTATAAGGGAATAAAATGTATAACTGAGATAAACGCTTTCAAAGAACAGTACGCTCTGTATTTTCTGTTGATTGTCCTTAGAATATGTACAGATATATTTCATATTTCCGGTCACTTTCTTGAAATGAAACTTTGTTGTTGGATAGAAGTAAGCACAAGGATTGTTAATCTGTCAAAAATGTTGGCAAATTATGACCTTGACATGTATTTCCACCTGTAGCGCAAAACGAAGTTTGCTTAATGCCACCATTGCAGAAGGATGCAGTTGTCTTCTCCTACATGTAGCTCATTGTAACATATCTGATGCATACTAGTTATATACTTCAGAAATGCTATGAGTAACATGTATGAGCCGACAAATGCATCCTTTACCATGGCAGCAATATATGATATGATATGATATGATATGATATGATTTGATACATGATATGATATGATATGATATGATATGATATGATATGATATATGATATGATAGGGTAGGATATGATAGGACAGGATAGGATTGGACAGGACATGATTTGATAGGACATGATAAAACCATCCATAAGCTGTCAACATATTTAGCATCAAAGTTTTGATAAGATCGGTTAGGATAAGATAGCTCTGGATAACAAAGGATTTCATTGTGGTATGCTTTTATAATGATATTGTGTGTGTTTGTTTGTATGCTTGTCTGTAAAGCTGCTGTGGTTCACTAGAAAAAGCTAAAAGCTAAATATACAAGTCTGTGCTAAACCCCAAGCTACAAATATGTGCACCCATTTAGGCTAATAAAACACATGCGAGCTTTGTGAAACTGCGTGAGAAAATAAAAACTTATGAAAAGTTCTACAAACCCCCACAAGTCTACTGACTCTTTGAATCCATTGAGTAAAAACAGACAGAACAATTACTCCCAATTCTTTGAAAATGTTTAGACTATACCTACTCCCCTAAGACACCATGCTCAATGCAAAAGCATAAGAGAAAAATGTGCCAAGATGCACATTTATCTTACCTGAAACATTCATATTTATTCTAGCCTTTATTCAAAACTTTCTTCAATAATGATACAGGTATAATTGATTCAAATAACTCAATTATTGGAACTTACATCTGCAACTTTGCAACATTGCAATCACAACCAATGGTCTCCAACAGACAATGATCCTGAGCTGGGAACATATGAAGAGTTGACTTGCAAAACGGCTTACATCTATTTTGCACTTTTTTTGAAAAGGGCAAAAAACTGCTAGGACATCAAAATGTATCTAAAAATTCCTGATAATGATTTTAGTAAATCTTTACTAATATATCTTTAAAAATAAGGTGTAATTTAGATAATTCATCAAATAGTTTTCCATTAATTGGCTTTTCATTTTTTGTTGAAAATGGATGCAAGCCGTTTTGCAGGACAACTCATCAAATTTCAACTTAAGAACCATCTATCTTCCACATTTTTGTAAAATTTCTTTTTCAATTCTTCAATTCAAGGCTATTATATACTTTATAAATGCTAAATTTCAACATCTGGGCATGTTTAATAAAAAAGTTACCATACATGGGCATTATGTCCTTTTAAACAATGTCCATTTTTGGCATAAAGGTAACATTTTCGGGATTTTAACCCACTTACGGAGATTTTTTCAACAACTTTGCCAGGATGATGCACAAGTTAAAGGTCTACCTGTTGACAACCATTGGTTAGTGGGGGCAACATACTAAATTTGCAAATGAAAGTTTGAGTATTTGACTTATTTGAGTCAATTTTATGCTACTTCTGTATGAATGAGAACATACATCTTCATAATGCAGGCAATACATATTTTCATGACATGTGTAATATGATTGTTAGAAAAATTAAGATGGGAAAACATAAAGTGATTTTGAATATTTAGATACTAATTTTAATATTTTTAGATACTAAATCATTTTGTGAGAATTAAAATTCTCACAAAATAACATTTAATCAGGCATTTAGTTCCCCATGATGATCTAAAGCTAATTTATACTGAACTATTTCAAGGATTGAAACTGGCGATTAGAAGATACATTTGAATTAATCTAACATTGAAGGCTAGTTGTACCAAATATATGGTAACTCATAAAAAGAATTCCTGGGCCTTTGCTTTAAAAATAAAGAAACAATATGAAATTTAGACTATTTTGGCTTAAGTGCCACTAACATTTTCAGAATAAGGTCGGAAGTGCCAAAAATTGTCCAGAAAGGTACATTTTTCTCCCATTTTCTTTGTCTTCACCTGGAATTGAAATAGCCAAAAATGCATCATCCAAAGAAACAATTGGCTACTTGAGGAAGCCTGATTTAGACTCTACTTGTGACAAGAGCAAAAACTTTAGCCTGGCTATGGTCCCGGGTGTGGTACAACTCATACAATAATGTGTTACATGGTGTCCAAACCAAAATCATTTAAAATGTTTCAATATAGATTAACAAAAATAAAACAAATCCATTCTAAATATTTGGTCAAAAATATGACTAATTAATATCAAAAACTAAACAATTCAATGGGCTACAAAGAACAAATGTGACCTGCTTTCACAAAACCCGGACAAAGTCACCAGAAGACTTGTGGAGTTACAGGCTAATACACTTGCCCAAAATCAATAAAAAAACAACGGAATTTTAGAGAAATATTGACTATTCATGGATGAAACGTTGAGCAATGTCAACAAGTGAAATATCATTTTAAAGCTTGTATTATGTCAGCATTTTCAGTATGGACAAATCAGAAAAATTATTTTCCCCGGGTTTCGTGGGAGCAGGTCACAAATGGCAGTAAATAGCCAAAAACAATTCTCTACATTGTGTTTCCCATCATGCACTGCTTCATATGGAATATTTGTATAGGAAATAATGAGAATAGTTACTGACGAAATATGCCCAAAATGGAAGATTACATCAATTAACTTTAGGGTTATTTCATCACTAAATTTCTTAACAATCCCATACAAAGCAATGCAGGATGAGAAGTACACAATATCTTTTTTTGCAAAAAAAAGCAAACAATCCTTAAAGTAGTGCCTAATGTCTTGCTATAAACTGCTACCATACCTTGTCTGAGCCAATGCAAGTGATCTGCTGCTGCTGCATACCAGCACCACACAGCTCCTGACTAGTCTGCAGCACACAGTCTCCAGTAGGCTCTGAATGCCAATCGTAGCACATATGAATGTCACATGGAACAAATTCAGCCAGATGAGGGCAGGCTTTACCACCGATGTCGGGTGTGACGATGACATCCCTGGTTCGAGTCTTATGACCTACAGAAATGAGATTAGGAATTATACTCAATGCTAATTATAGCACATATGAATGTCACATGGAACAAATTCAGCCAGATGAGGGCAGGCTTTACCACCGATGTCGGGTGTGACAATGACATCCCTGGTTCGAGTCTTATGACCTACAGAAATGAGATTAGGAATTATACTCAATGCCAATCATAGCACATATGAATGTCACACGGAACACATTCAGCCAGACAAGGGCAGGCTTTACCATCGATGTCGGGTGTGACAATGACGTCCCGGGTTCGAGTCTTATGACCTACAGAAATGAGATTAGGAATTATACTATGAATGCCAATCATAGCACATATGAATGTCACACGGAACAAATTCAGCCAAATTAGAGCAGGCTTTACCACGGATGTCGGGTGTGACGATGACATCCCTGGTTCGAGTCTTATGACCTTAAGATATGAGATTAGGAATTTGATAATGTTCGTTTGCAAAACACTTGGTTTACATATTCGAACAAGTTCAGATTTCTAATTGTTACTTAGGATTTTTCTGATTGCTATTAAAGTGTTACCTAGGATTTTTTCATCAAAATGGCTCAGGAGTTAAACTTGTTCTTTTAACTAATCTGAAGACAAAAATATGTATATAAATGACTATTGATACTTTCTATTCCGAGAGTTGTTTAAAAAAAATGACCTCAGCGACTTTGGTTATGAAATGACTTTTTAACACAAAAATCACTTTCAACATGCTCGTCTTACATCCTGGTCAAATAACCATCGGTCGGCGACCGGTGTCTAGTAAGTGCAACGCCAGTATGACATCGGTATGATACCGGTGAATGCTTGCGAGCTCTTGCGATGTCCGGTCAGTCACCGGTCGGTCTCTAGTGGTTATGAGACCATAACTGAAGACATCTTATACAAGCCGCAAGGTTTAACTCAGAATTAAATTCTTGTGGCATGCTTCCGGTGTCTCTATGGCTTACGGATACTGTCAAGGTTGGACACCGGCCATTGTCCGATCGGTGTCCGCTGAAATTTACCTGGTATGACGCCGTAAACACATCGTAACCTAGCTCGCCACAAGGTTATGTGACCAGGGTATCCAGCGGTCAATATTTGCATACTAACCTTTTTCTCTTTTATAATTTTGCGTGGAGCATGATGTTGTTTTGCACTCACTCCACGGCCCCCATTGTGTCACCTTGCAGTCCTTAGGACATTCCACGTTACATTCTTCAATCATTGGTGGTTTGGTGGTTTCCTCGCAGAGGTCTACTGGCACAGGAACTAGCTCTGGACAATATAAACAAGACCAACGGGTGTCATTAACTCATATTTATATAACGTATGAAAAGGTTTTGGCCTGTTTGTCTCATCAATTCAATCTGCCAGTAAATATATGCACACACAGGGATTGTGTTATCATTGATCTCTCAGGTCAGTGCACAATGACTTACTATATACTTGATAGGTGATTGGATGGCTGATGGTGTTGTACATTATCTTCTTGTCCGTGGAAACTATTTGACCAATCATGTAAAGCTTTATATCAATGTTTAGCTTAGTAAACTAGCAATAGAAATATCAAATGCGAGGGCGTGAACAAAAGAAGCCCAAACACAAAGGGCAGCCAGGTGTCATGACGGGAGAAATTAGTAAAATTGGACATTTCCTCATTGAAAAATCCTCAACTCTGGCAATGGTTTCAGGCCCTGTCCGTGGAAACTATGATCATTTTGCCTGTACAGTAGACATGTCAATGGTGCAACCCTCCACCACATAATGTACTGTTGTTGGCTGGACGACCTATACCTGCCCCTAAATCTGCCCCTGTCAACCAGGTTAGCTACTATGTGGCATCTCACCTGTATCATTAAGTTCTGTACAGTAGACATGTCTCTGGTGCAATCCCCCACCACATAATGTACTGTTGTTGGCAAACTCGCTAGCTTGAACTTGTGACATGACAGCAGACACTTTACACTCACTCCAACCTCCACTATGCCACTTGTATCTAAAAGTAGGAACAAAAGTGAAACAACATCAACATTTTTATTATGTTATATGGAATTGTAAATGTAATCTGGTGTAACATATGTTGTGTGCTGTTCCTTATCAGATTTATGAGCTTGGGTCCCCTTGTTACAGTGAAAGTTATTTTGGAGTATCTTTGACCCGGCAATGTATAATTTGAACAAAATATGGCTGGCTGCTTCGGCAAGAAAAATATAATTATTATACAGCTTTACTTTACAACCTGTTGAGCTGAAAATGCATGCTAATTTCTAATTCAAGGGAACAGTGGTTGCATGTGCTCCCATATTCATTACTACATGTTTTACAACTTCTGTTGCAACTAATGTTGCTTGTTACTCTTGTTGCATAGACAATTCAACTACATGCACAATGTTTCCAGATCCAACATTTCTTTCTAACATTGGCAAAATGGAAAAGTATGTTTGACAGCAACCTGCTTATAACATGTAAAGCATCTCCTCTTTCACCAATTAATGAGCCCCCCGTATACCTAAATTAGTGCCAAAAGGCACTGCATATACAGATATACTACTATAACCTGCATGTAACGTAGGATATAATTTTGGAGCTAATACCCCTATTACACCTCCACTTTAAACAGTGCCAAAAGGCACTATATACTACTCACAACCTACATACAGTGTGTCAGATCAACAGGTTGTTGATATCAATTTCACATGTGCCTCTGGAAATTTAGCTTTCCTTTAAAAGGCAAATGTTAGATTTGATTATGCTCAAATGATCAAGATAGGTTATGACTTGTTTTTGATTCATATTTCTCTGAGCTTAAGTTTGATTTATTAACACAAATACTTTAAATACTGAGATCATATCTATGTGACAAAAAGATTTAGTAACTTATTCTTCAGGATCTGGCACAAACTCAAAAAGAATTTGATTCACCTTAACCAATTTCTCAAGAATCTATGTTTCATTTTGATTGGGTCCGGGGGGGGGGGGGGGGGGGCACTGGCTGACCTAGAGAGGTAATACGGCCCTCAAGATCCCCCTTTTCACAACCATCTGATGCTCACTAGACCCCTATTTTAAACACAATCTTTAGTTCACAAGCCCCTTTTTTTGAAACGTAGTTCCCAAGACTGCCATTTTAAGCAAACATTTTGCTTCAAGAGTTCAAATTGACCCTCCCCCCCAAAAAAAAGAAGCAATTTTAGGGTCACTTCAGTTCTCTAGACCGTCTATTTAAGAGTCAATTTTCAGTTTGCTAGACCCACTTTTCAGAAATTGGGGCCACACACTCCTACCAAAACCAAATTTGAGTGTAATTTGCTCCCGCAACTGCTTAGGCCACAAGTATTTTCTTTAATCACCTTCAACATATCCCTTTTGACTTTGACTATTGCTGACTATTGCATTCCTCATTGAGCTATATAATACACAGATGATGTTGGCCATGCCTCATCACCACCAAATTCAACTGGTATTTATACGCAGTATCGTCCGCCGTTATTTCAGTTCGTAGAAAGATATTCCCTTAATAAACTTTGCTATGAATGGGGTTCATGCATGAACCCCAGCAGATTCAGAATAATATAACAAAATTGATCCCTATAGGAGAACTTTTGTTATTTTTTTGAAGAAATGTTAAGAATATTTTAGAAATCCCTAATCCCTTAATTTAGTATCTTCTAGTACAGCGCGACCTGTTCCGCCTGCTTATACAGGCAGGTAGGTAAAAAATCCAAGTATCAGCTTAATTCAAAGCTACAAAGGGCAAATTACCTGTCAATGTAATTCAATCATAAAGGTCCAGACCTCATTACCAAAAGTGTTAAAAGCAACAAAAATAAGCGTCAAGTCATTATTGATGCATGTTTCAAAACAGGGACATTACTAGCTAAGTGCTGAACACATGTTTTTAACACTGATTTAAGTATCATGACATTAAAAAAATCGTTCAATACAGTATAGAAATTAAAATAAATAAGATAAAATGTGGAAATAATTACTTTCTGATAATAGTTAGTAACGTTTGGAGTTGGTTTTTCGGGCGGGACTCGGGATTCCCAAAAATAATCCAGAAATATGAGAGTGCCGTTCACGTACGCAAAATTTGTGTTTCATTGCATGTAGTGTGTCATGTGTGTTAGACTGCTGAATTTGGCAACTTGATACAGATTTTCAGACTTACCAAACCACTAGTCCGTAAGAAATGTTTTTAAAATAATGAAAATGTCCTTTAATTTTATTAAATTCATTGTGAAATTTGTGTGTGGCACTCGGACTTAGCTCGATGATGCGCTGTGTTCTTTTTGTCCACTAGCGCTATTAAAGTAACCTAACTTCCGGGTTTGACTTTACGGGTTGGGCGGTATTGCAAAAGTTGGCAGATTTTGACCAAGTAACGAACGACATACAAAATCCAATGGCTGCTGCTGCCCACTGTGTGCCGTAGCAGTATTATATCCGCCGTATTTTTTTTCGCACCAGTAGTTATGATACCGCCCCTGACAAGATTGAAATATGATCTTCATGCAAAGTTGAAAACAAATGCGGCGACAAACGGATACTAAATGTTTAGAACTGCGAGGATTTAAATATAACCAAAGATAATAAACAAACGGTAATAAAAACACGGTCTGTGGATTGTCAATACTTGATTAGTTTTGGATCTGGATCATTGGAAATACTATCAAAATGGATTACTACAGCTTGCATACGTAAATTGTAAGTTCAATTACACCTACTACGAAAATGAAAAGTTGGTACTTTTAAATTGGTACCACTTTCGGGAATCCGGAACATTTTTTTGTTCCCGAGTCCCGACTTTCACAGGCGGGACTCAAATTCCCGGGTCCCGATCCCAACGTTAATGGTTAGTCAAGCTTAGAAATGATTAAGTTGGATTTTTTAACCTTTTCTATTTATTAAATTCCTCAAAAAGGGAGGGATGAAAAATGTGTGT
>JXSR01S014058.1:139572-150740 GCA_000969725.1 Ophiothrix spiculata | reverse complement strand
CGTGGTGCAGCATTTGACTTAACCTACGATGTCAAGGTGGCTTTAAGAAACAACTGACATTATTAAAAGAAACTGAACTTGGTCTTCTGAGACTAGAAGCATCTCAGGTCGTGATATTTTAGACATTTATGTCTATGTTTACGATCATGTTCTTCTTTAGTTATCTGCTTTTATGCGACTGTGTCAAATCTATAAATAACATAGCAGCATCAAGCTCTCAAATGATGATTCTTTCTGACACTTTACGCTGACAAAAGTTCAAATTTCTGACGTAGTCTGCTTTTATTTCATGGGGTTGTTTTATAGATCTCTATTTTTACCCGAACTTTGGATTTTATGATGATACAAATTGAACAAATTGATTTGCTTAATCAAATAGATTTTTGTTTTTGTTTTTGAAGATTCGTTCCTTGATTTGATTTATTCTATTCTATTCTTTGCGCACCTGGGAAAGTGCAGGTTCGTCTGTCAAAGTCATTTACCGTCATTGTCACAAACTTGTTTGGATTTGCAATTACCAGAAGATGCACAGGTTCATTGAAGGTCTCTTTTGTGCAGTTGTATAGCATACACAGTCAATAGCAACTCAAAATTTGTTTCCGCTCTATACCCTGCAGAAATGACATGTAACAAATTATGTGCAAATAATTTCTTGCGAAGGATGCTTCAAGCCACTGGTTCCAAGCAAATATGGTGGGCATTTATTAG
Organism: Ophiothrix spiculata; assembly: GCA_000969725.1. NCBI lineage: Eukaryota > Metazoa > Echinodermata > Ophiuroidea > Amphilepidida > Ophiotrichidae > Ophiothrix > Ophiothrix spiculata. The sequence goes on along the minus strand of JXSR01S014058.1, from coordinate 150,032 downwards.
GCCTGGGACTAAAATTAGGGTACTGCCCGTCGTGAGATTACCCGGGTAAAAAATCAGCCGACTGATTACCCGAACTAGACAATAAAACATAGAATTTTGAACAAAAAATGTTGTGTTCAACAATTTATGATAAAATCATCATCTGATCGAAGTAAACATGATAAATCATGACCACAATCGGCAAAAAATCAAATTATTTTGTGTAATTGAGACATCATATGGTTGTAGTAGACCCGTTCTAACAATGTAAATGCTCAATTATCAATACGGTCGGGTACCCGACTGAAAAAAAAGTCAGGTACCCGGGTAGCAAATTACCCGAAAAGTCCCAGACCTAGCATTTATACCACACATCAACTCGGAGGGGAATATCATGAAAATATGTTTAGGAAAAGGGTCTCATAATAGACCAGGAGGTGATCCTATCAAAGGAAACATGGATGGCTTATATTGGATACATTAGGCACATATATTAAACATGAATTTTTTCAGAGTCTTGGTCGTTTGATATGATTATTACGTTTTACGCCCGTATTTAAGCGTGCGCAAACACTTTTGACCGGGAGTGTGTTGGACTTTGAATTACCTAGGACAATTTGGATTGCTGATGCTAACGCCTTCTTCAATCTGACAAAGTTGCTCTTCCTCCAGCTTAGGACAAAGTTCACCAACATCTAAAGGTAGCATATTGACATATTGGACTTTGACTTACCTAGGACAATCTTGACTGCTGATGCTAACGCCTTCCTCAATCTGACAAAGTTGCTCTTCCTCCAGCTTAGGACAAAGTTCACCGGCACCCAAAGGCAGTGTCTGGACATGTCTCCTCCTGGTGCGCTTCGTTGGTGGTCTCTCCTCACCGTAAGGCAATGGGCAGGTGATAGGGCATGGTGTCCAGTCATTCCACTGGGACACGATACAGTCTTGGGACATGACACAAGCTTGGTACCGGGGTGGGAGCATGATGCCAGCATCACTGGAAAGACATTTTCTAAAATATGAGATATTTTTATATAAAGATAATGTTAGTATGAGTTCATTATGATATGGTTATATGACTAAGGAGCATGCTTTGAGAAGATGCAGAAACACCAACAAACCTCTGAAAAAAGAAGGGTATAGTTTGCAGATACTCATTTCTTAGAACATGTTTCCAAAGTTTCAATTATAGATTCAGTGGGGCAAACTACATGAGAGCTTGGAATGCACTTAGATCCATGTAGATTATTGAGATGTATATCCAACTCGATACTTCCGTGCATCCACACACTGCATGTGCGTTGACACACAATGCATGCCACTTGGCAGTACACGTATGTATAACGTGTAGACGCAAACACTTATGGTGTGTTCAGAGTCCAACGATTTCATTACTGCAACATATCTCGACCACTACCGATACGCAGTCTTCAAAAGTTATAGCACAATATGCGTATCGCATGTAAAGACTGTGTATCGAAAGACGCTGTGCGATAAAATCGCTGTGAAATTGTTGGACTCTGAATGCACCATTATGCACAGTTGAATACACAACATGAATCCATATGCATCTGGTAGTCATAGTTTCTACTCCTGTAATGTACATCGATATACATGGATGTACATTCCAATCTCTTGTGTAGTTTGTCCCAGTATTTCACAAAATCGTAAGCTTATTAATTGTGAACTGAGATTGTAATGGCTCTGTCTTTATTCTAGAACAGGAGTTTTTATAAAGCGCCACACAAATGATAAATTGTATGGTAAAAGCGCCAAAGTTTTAAATGCACTTCTTTCATAGCATATTTCGAATGTATTTCTTTGTTTTTAAAGACTCAAAGCGCAAATAAGTACTAGTTAAAGCATCAAATTTGGTGCATGTGTCACTGACAAGCAATGTTAGCCTCTTTACACTGATTCTTGAAAAAGATCACCAAAATCAGTAATAGTTTTCTGTAATGCAGTATATACCATGATTACAGGCCAATGATATTCTAACTATTCTGCACTTCATTGGCAATGATCAAAATATTGTTCAAGCCAGAATTTCAAACCACGCTGATGTTTTAATGTCTTGATAATACAAATAATATAAAATGTAGATCTTTTGGTGATAGATTCTGCTTTCAAAGAAATTGTTAAGTGTTTTTGTTTGACTATTTTAATAACAATCTTCTATAATAAAGAAACATGTTCTTTCAAAGGAAATAGTTTAGCAGACAAGCTTAGTTAACCAATTTCTCAGCAAGATAAACAAGACAAAAAAAGATAAAAGAGAACGAGTCAGATGCAAGGTAATTTTGTGCTCATACATCACATGCATTTCATCTTTATTTCCTGCTCAGCACACTCTATACTTTATAGTCCACATACTACGCTATGATTGGGGCCTTGTTTTGAGCTTAGTGTCATCTCTGTTACTCTGTGGTACTGGTTTTATAAAACAAGCACTCAAGATTGTTCATGCAGTTAGCCTCTGATTCTTTTATTGATCATCAATTACGACAAGTGATAAAAACCTTTTCATGTTTAATAAAAGCCTAGTGACCTTGTTTGGCATAGGGGTAATTGTAATTGTATATCAAATGAAACATTCATTCATACACTGGGACGATAAATACTTTATCGTCCCAGTTCATACATGAGTCATTTTTGGAAATACTACATATGGCAGCTACTCTTTTATGAGTTAGTAAGTGAGGATTTTGGAGGTAATAATAAATAGCTGCCATATGTAAACCTGGTCTGAATCGCAAAGCGTGAAAAACCTGTCGCAGCTTCGGCGTATTTTTCTCAAAAACAGTTGTTTTTTACCCCATAAAGGTTGGTATCATTGTAATCTTGACAAAGTAAGCTACATTATGATATATGTTTCATAATACAATGACGAATTCGTGACGAGATATTGATGTAGAGAGTCAAAGTTTTAGGAATGTCAGCTTTTTACTCAGCCATGTAACATCTTATGTTGGTCGAATGTGTTCACAAATTACTTCACATTAAAGCTTGAAGTCTATGCTATCGGATGAAACAAGTTTTTTGATCTGTTGATTTTTCTAAAATACGCCAAACCTCAACCAGTCGTATAGCATTTGGTTTTACATAGCGTTAAGCGAAAAACTCCCGGATGTAGATTGGCCTGTATTTTAATAGCCAATCAGCGAGGCGTATTGAGCCGACCCACACTGCTGCGGTGACGGGCTGTATAAATCGTTTAATATAATAAAGATGAAATGTATGTGACATGTCCTCCATCTATGACATATTTAGGCTTAGGTCCAGGTGCATAGCCAGGATTGCGTACCCCTGGGTGCGCAATAAATCATAGTCCAAAATGGCGAGGGGTCCGGGGTCGCTAGCTGTATTATTAGCAGTAATTAGGACTACTCCAGGGACAACTGCACCCTTTTTCATTGTTTCCCATTGTTTTTATTTATTTTTTCTTTATCCCATTTTTTGTTGTTGTTGTAGACCAACGGGGTGCGCGCATCCCCTTCAGCACCCCCCCTGGCTACGCCAATGAAGTCAATCTTGGTATTTCCTTATTTGATTTTATGGAAGAGGCAGGATGAGGGCTAAAAGAAAACAATATAGAGCACACATAAGAGATAAGCCATGACAAAGGTATAGAAGCATCAAGCAACATGAAACATACAATTGGCTCATTCCAGTGGAAACTAAACCTTTTTTGATATCAAGCAAAAAATCAGCTTTTTTATTCGACCACAAAAACATGTTTTTCAGTCATACATTTGTTACTTGGTACGTGAGAAGTGTTTTCCAATCAGGATTTGTAAAGTTTGTATATCCGTGCATGAATGAGCACATTTTTTTTTCAAAAATGTCACAAACGTTACCAAAAGGTTACACCAAAATGTCACAAACGTTACCAAACGTTACAACACAAAACAATGCATTAAAATAAATCCTGGCGATATAATGTTCTGTAACTTTTATGAAATATTTGTAAATATGTTTCCCATAATCGGTGTAAGGCGCAATAAAAAAATCGTTGACACTTCAGAGAAATTGTACTTTGAAGTGATTAGGAGCAAAAAACCATTTCCGTGCGCGGTCACAAATGTTACCGAACGTTACATGGACTTTACTCAGGATTTTGGCTATTGATTTAATTTTCAAACATCTACATGTCTTGACCCCACCAGTGAGCACCATTATCAACAACAAACTCGTTGATATAATGTTTATGCTAGGTTCTGTGGCCATTTAAAAGTGAAATTTTTCAATTTTTCGGTCACAAACGTTACTTTGGAATGAGCCAATTGACAAAAGTAAATACTACCACAAAACATGACATAGACTTGCAAAATATTGTAGGTAGCCCAGTACCCATTATATACATTTAAAAAAAAATTGTGTCAAAAAATTGAATACATGTATGGATTTAATATCTTAAAAAGTGCACTTCTTTGAATTTAAAAATTCCTCGTCTTTCATCTTAATGAAACCCCCATTTAGAAACAGACATTTGAACCAATTCTGTGAATTGCCTTGCACCCTAGATTGCAAAATAGTGTCTCAAATGAAAATATGAATTTGGTACCTTAAAACTGCACTTCTCTGATTCTAATTAAGCTAACCCCAGTTTAGAAACAGACATTTCACCCTACATTGTATAAAGTTAGAATTAATGTACTTTCATTTCATAAAAGATCTATTTAAAAAAGCCATAGGAGTTTAAAACTAAATTAAAGCTCATTTACTGTAAGAATATAAAAAATATCATCATTTAAGACTACATAAAAAAAAACATTTGCATTTCTGCAATAAATTATCAACTTACTTGAATTTGACTTCTGTTCCATCATTGCGTATACACCAGACCTCTCTGTTCTGCATTCCTAATAGCGGGAGTCCAGACCCAGAAGATCCTCTTAAGTCTTCTTCAGGATCCTCGGGCTGGAATCTTTCGCACTCACTCCACGGTCCAATCTTGACAGAATACCAATATTCTTGCTCGCCTTCACAACCTGGTAAATTTTGACAATATCTCATTTCGGACAATGACGGACATGATTTACCACCTCTAGAGGGCGGTATAACAACTCGCCGTGTCCGTGTTTGTGTACCATTTCCACATGTACTTGTGCACTTTGTCCACTTTGTAAAATGTGTCACAACACAATCTTGAGCACACGGTGTAATACATTCTTGTGAAATGAGAGGTTCAGGGTGCAGTTCTTTACACACTTCAACACTAACAAAGCTTTCATGAGGTCTTTGAATATAAGTAGTACTTTTTTCAACACATTTCACATTTCTTTGTTGTTTTCCTAATGACCTCTCTCCACAAGTTTGATCTGCACTAGTTGGTTCACCCCTGGGTTCACCTATTGAGTCTTCGTTGCTCTGTTCACAAGGACCCCATGCTCCTACTTGCCATTCAAATAGTTCTGCATGCTCAGCACAAACTTTAAAACAAGTTCTCTCGTTATCTGGCATAGACATTAGGTCACAGTTTGAGTCTGATGCTGTCCAGCCCTCGGTGTGGGCACACCATGTGAGCCGTCTCTGTGTACCACCATATCCACATTGAGCACCTTGGCATTTACCCCAATCGCCTGAAAAAATAATGTACAGACAAAAGCAAGGATGAATACATGATACATATGTTTTGTGATTAAACAGTAAATGTTAAAAAACAGGAACATCCTGTTCAGACACACCAAAAAAGTAATCTTTAGTGGTCTTTAGTCATATTCAAGTTGTATCGAATTGAAAATTTGCTGGTTTGTGACTTTAGTCATCTTACAAAAAGTCATCTTATTTTTAACTCCCTAAAAGGCAAGTTAAGTCATATTTGTGAGTCGATGCAACTCGACTTCCGATGACTTTCCACATGTGTGGACACCTGTCGTTATAAGTTACATTAAATATGTGCTTACTTTACAGCGCAAGACCAGCAAAAAAAAAATTACCGACAACATCGTTGGACAACCGACAAACAAACCGGTAAATGAAAAATTTGTGGTGCATCACCTCTGGTTACACAACTGGCTGTCACTATCTTTCCTCAATATACCACAAGCTCATTAGATGTCCTGATGCTGACCTTTGCAGCTCAGGTCATATATTTTGAAAGAAAATCACAAGATGTTCATATCATTGAAGAGGTTACAAAATATTAATTCTTTAACAACCACTTTTGACAGTCACCTTATATTCAGAATGTTGTTATCTTGTTATTATTTTGCATTTCTCCCCCTTCATTTTTGGGATATTTTGATGTTTTAAGAGGACTTCCATGGCAAATAGGCAAAAAGCTGTTCAAATGTGACTCTACCTTTTCAATTGCAATATTTTTCTTTGAATGAAACCTACACATGATATAAATCCCCTTATATTTCCAATCCTACTGGGCCCCATTTGGTCTATTAGGTTATCTGTTATTGTGATCATTTATTCAGCAGAGAAACAGTGGACATAAGCAACACCAGATTAAGATCTAAGACGCCACATTAATTCCTCTTCAACTACAGACTCAAATAACACACATTTATTATCTCTTTGCGCTCAAGTTCTAGCTTGCAATGCAACTGACCACTTTCCTACTAGACCCAAATTTGTCAATTATCAATCAGTTGACAATGAACTGGCAACCATGTTTTTTTTTTCTTGAATATCGTTTCTTTCTTTTATGCAATATCAAACATATTTATCATTGTAAAAGTGACTATATTTCAGGAGACATATGATGTCCATATTTGGGCATAAAAGTAACATTTTCGGGATTATAACCCACTTAACGAGATTTTTAAAACATTTTGTGCCAAGATGATAAACAAGTTAAAAGGTCAGTAAGAATTTACCAAAATCTAATTTAAAAAAAAAATGGTCTCTTTTGCGGTTTTGCAATTCAGCTCTTCATCTATACAATGTCTGTTAAATGGCACACACTAATTCTGGCAATTTGAAACAATCCCATCTGCCATATACTTTCTAAAACATTTTCCCTAAATTGACCAATTTAATCTGTTTCATGAAGTAGCCTAGACTATGTCGGTCATCGCGGTCATCGAGGCTGTCAGAATCACACACCATCACTTGGCATCTAATCAGTCCCGATGTGTTGATACTTCTGTACACAGCATAGGTGCGTCAGAATGTGGTACAACACAACACCGTGGCTAGAGTATGTATGCTCACCTGCCTCATTCGATACCTAGGATGTGACATTACGACGGGGCTAAATTGCAAATTCTATTGTAGCTTCGTGCAATACGATCAGTTTCATGCCCAGCAATCAAATACAATCGAGTTAGAAACATGGACATAGGATGTTTACTGTCCTATTTAATGGCTATCCCGGGATGGCTATCTCGATGGTACTTGAGAACTGCAAAACTGACCAAATCTGTCCAACAAATACAATTGAGATGACAAGATGCACTAGGGTCTGTTTTATTTACCAGGGACAGGATGAGATTTGGTTACATGAGCTGAGGAATCTAGGGCTGCCACTTTTTCAGGACAAAATTATAAATTGGTCTGAAACAGTTATCTGCATATTTGCTTGAAATGTAAGACAATTAAATGTCTTTTGACAGAAGTGGATGCACTTGAGATTGTTTTTATTAACTTTTATTAATGCAAAATCTACAAATTTGAGAAAAATGGCAAGCCTCCCTGTCAGCAATAGACTTCTCACATAAGCATGAGTGAGAACTTCTCACTTAATTCTGTGTTTACTGTTGTACCATCTGGGTCAAATATTTTCACATGCAAATAATTCTAATTCCTTTTAAACTTAAAATAGGGAGAATTTCCTAATATAAATAAGTCTCCAAGACTTGATTACATCAAATTTGTCAGTGAATATTTTAGTCAGAAAGTCTAGTGATGTAAAGCCATAGGATTGACATTCTTAATGTCACCATTTATCTAATGCATTCTTACATCCAATGCCCGTTTTACATGTTTACCAACACTGTTACTTAGCAGTAATCTGAAGCATCTTACAACATTACATAGGCTCATCAAAACACTCACAAACATCCATTATCTTTCACTCTAACCATGTAATGAAATACATTTACATCTCTTCTGGATCGCACAGGAATTCAAGAACATTTTGGAACAAAGAATATATCAAATACTTCCCACCATACATTTCTTCCTATGAGATTGTTTGTGTAGAAAGTTGTTTCAAGCTTTAAGTGATGAATTTTACCCAAAATGAAAGATTAAAGCAATTGATATTAAGTTAACAGTTTTAAGTGCAAAAGTGTATAAGGTGTTTTAGAATCCCGTTTGATTGCTTTAAAAACAATATCCTCAACTTTAGTTAGTAAATGCTACACCAATTCAATATAATTCATATGAAACAAAAAAAATTATAAATCTGTTTCAAAATATGGGCCAGATAACTAATTTGTGTCAAATTTTCATTTTTATCAAAAAATTCCTGCCAAAAGTTTTAAAATTGCTTCCCAGAGGAATTTGTCAACAAAATTTGTCTCAAAAAAACAGACTATAAATTACAAATGTATTGCTGAAATAAAATTGTTAAAAAGTTGTTTAGTTGCGCTTTTAGGGACAAAACAAAATTTGAACACCGCCATCATTTTACCAGTTTATGCTAATCCCATAGGAAGCAATGCATAATGGGAAGTATTTGATATCATCTTTGTTTTTGGATTAATACAAGTCTTACTGATTACTTTCCTGTTGTCCTAGCCATGATAAGGGATGGAATGCTAAAATGTATCATATTACTTCTTAGACTAATGAAAGCGTTGAAGTCACGGTAGAAGTAAATACAGGAACTATAGAATTGTTGTTCTGTCTCTCTGGAGACATGGTGATCCATTTCAAACATAATTAAGCCCTTGTTGACAAAACTCTGGGAGAAAACAGGGTAAATATCTCAATGAGAACTTGCTCAGTATATGACAGAAATTTAACTCTGGGCCAAATATAACAATTGAGACTTCTAACATAATATATAGAGTTGCTAAATTGAAAGTAAACTATCACATTCAAATCACGAAAAAACATATACAATTTGGATTTTCATGATGAAGTAAACATTTTCATGATACTTTTGCAGTGGCAAATGGACGATATGGAATTTTACTATACAGGTATTAAAATAGTGAAAATGAATTATTACAATGCAATCATGTGTTCTAGGTATAGACAAACTGGTCATAGAAATGTTTCAGACTCTGTAAAACATGAAGAAACATATCGAGGGTTGAGAACCACAAGGCCATATGTGAAAAAAAAATAAAAGAACAACAAGGCCGTATTTTCACCTTTGCTACACATGCAAATACAGCCTTCTGGATCTTTGTTGCCCACGCACATACGGCCTTGTGGCTCTCCATCCTTGATATATTATTATTTCTTTAGTGTCAAATAACCCCAAAAACCCATGAACAATAGCAAAATAAAGGAAACAATAACAAAAGAAGCAAAATATATACTGCAAGTATTCACACCAGAGTATGATAACATGAAACAACTAAGAGGATTTTCTTCGTTAAAATGTTAAGTTCCCAGGGTTCAATTGCTCTAATAAATCTTCTTAGTGGTTAATTACTGGTTTATCAATTGATTATGCAAGTTTCATGGAGATGACCCACTTACGTCAACATGCCATCAAGTGCTTCTTTTACGACTTTACAATTTGATTGATGCCACAACCAAGGGAAATGGGAGTCATTAATGCAAGACATTTCTCATCTTGATTAGCTAAAAAGATCACGATGGAAATCAACGAATGACTCATAGTAATTTATTGCCAATTAAAATGGTATTGAAAAACAAAACAAGGCCTTTTAGGATAAGACAATTATTTTGAATTAGCTTTCAAAGATGCCTGATCATGCAATGTCTGTTTATTCCAAAATATTCAAAACATTGCAAAAATACTTTGTTGAATTTGTTCAAAGTTTACTTGGTTTTCCATGGATATTTCATCACTGTATATGTCAAAGTACATTTGTGTATAGTAAACAGGCCTGATAGTAAAAATGCAAATTTTAACCACAATGTTTTAATAACGCAAATAAAGCCACAGTGTCTTCCCAATGTACATGTCGCAAAATTTTGCATACGTTTTTGCATGCTAATTATGTCTGTTAGCTGTGCAAATTGTCCATTTGATATGAATTGAAATACTTTTTGATGTAAATATTTTAGACTAATCTTTCATAGTTTGACAATATTTGTATAACATAATAACAATCTTTGGGCTAAATGTACAATTTTAACCAAGAACTGGATAAAAATGATCCAAACAAACTCCATGTCAAATAGTCAAATTATTCTATTTCCAAAATAAGAATTCAAAAATAGTATTGTAATTCTTCCCAAATCATTGTACGTACAGTCAGGTATCACCGTCTTGGAGGAGTACCAATATGCACATGCACCCCAGCACAAGAGCCCTTGCATCAAGCATAGCGAGCAATTACAAGCAGCTAGAAGTATTGCAACCAAACATCTTAAAACCA
>JXSR01S014058.1:106727-133754 GCA_000969725.1 Ophiothrix spiculata | reverse complement strand
AATTGGTGTACACTCTCTCTAGAAATGCCAGTTAATTTGTTTACTTCAAACACATGGGAACCTAATTATTTGAAAAGGTAAATGTGCAGTCAATTTACTCTAGAAAGATGTTTCAAACTGGTCAAAGTATCTACATTCATGATCGTTATAAAACTTTGAAAGTTTACAATGTCCGCCATATTTGATGTTGTTATCTTTACAAACAATAAAAATAAAGTGCGATAATTTCAAGAATCATCCCTGACAATGATTGAATGAAATGGACTGATCAGAGATGTCAAATGGCTAGAAGTGTATTTAGTGGAGTTGGGGAATTTTGAAAATGACCTTTCATCTCAGATCAATGTACCTTTAACATAGCCAACCAGTCTTACATCTGATACCTTGTGTTAAATAGTATCTTTAAGGGTATCCTTTGTTTTGTGATTTTTTTTATTTGTAAATGTGAAGCCATCCAACATATTCAAATGGACTGCTTTGGCCCCCTTTGCAAAACGGACTGAATTGGCCCCCTTTGCAATCAACAGCCGGCATGGTGCATCCTTAATCACACAAGACTTCTTTGGCAAGCTTACAATTATCAGTCATGACATCCTGTTATTAAAGTGGACTGCTAATTTTGGCCCCTCTGTAATCAACAGCCAGCATGGTGCATCCTTTATCACACAAGATTTCTTTTGCAAGCTTACAGTTATCAGTCATGACATCATATGGATTGTTAATTTTGGCCCCCTTTGCAACTACCTATCAGCACCCTCCATAAAGCAAGCAGCTTGATTAGCAAAGCAACACCTGTATGAGTTTGTCAACAAGAAACCTGACCCTACCATCCCTTGTTAATTTGAGATGAACTCCACCAACTAGCCCCACACCATACTCCACAATGCTGCTGCATCACTACTTGGATTTCACCGAGTGTGGACATTTAATATCATCAAGACCCTTTAAGACATGGACGATGGATGCGTCAAGATGGTGATTGGATATTCAATACTCCCTTGTCACAGTCTCTTGCTTGGCTTTACATGATCTTGGTGGCAACATATTCAACATAAGGCTAAACAGTGAAATTTTCCCAGGGGGACCTCTCTGGATGACAATTGGTACTCATGCTCATCATAAAAAACAGCATAAAAGGGTCCGATTTTGGTTGGCGTCTATTCATATCAATGCTCAACTGCAAGTTAATCAGATAAGATGAATTTCTATTGCAAAGAAAGAAAAAGCAAAGTAAAAATTTAAAGTATAGACTTTGTGGGGAATATCTGGCAGAGTTTTGACCTAAGAAGGAATTGTCACAAGTCATTATATCCATAATATCAAACATAGTTCTGGCTTTGCGCGTTGTTCTGCAGTCATATTCACTTAATTCAATATCTCACAAAGGTCCGGAGGACACCCACATATGTGAGCAGGATATATTTTTCTGGCGGTCAAGACCCCTTAATCAGCCCGCCAGGCTGCTCACTAGATCCCCATTTTCAGCGTGATTCAGTTCTTTAGACCGTTTTTTTTGGAACATGAATATGGAAATGGGGACATTTTCAGTTCAGGAGGATATTTTTGATACTATCAGGTGGCACAAGTCCTACCAACCCCTAGTACCGGGGGGGGGGGGGGGCATTTTTTGACAAGTGCAAAAGACTCCTGTAGTTGTTGATAGATTCCCCATGTCATCCTTTGTTCTACCATTACCACATTGTTGACTTCAGAGATCACATTCCCACTGGCATAGCTGTCACAACTTGACTCTCTGTAATTATTCAAATTTTAACTAGACTACCGGTTTGGACTACTTGAACAACAACATGAAAAGCCTTTTACTTCATTAACCATTAGAAGATACATTCAAAGTGTTTGTTTGTTTGTGGTGAATGAGCCTGTATCATGACATGAAGGATGTGTTATCAGGCTCAAGCAATCTCCCAAGGGTGTGGGAAAGAGAAACAATCGCAATGATGGTCAGATAACCACACGATGTCACAATCACAATGGTCAGATAATTACTGTCAGCATGTTGTCATTTTTCATTTGTCTGATAATGCTTTGGATATACTTGGAAAAAACCAACAACAACAACAAAGTTTTTACTAAGTCCAGATCCTCAAAAACCAGAGGTGTGAAAATAATACATTCATCCCGACCAGATCCAAGAAAGATCTCATGCAAACTCATGGCAACTACAGTGGCGTGTCCAGGTGGCTTTGGGGGCTGAAGCCCCCCGCAGAGTTGCAAAAATCATGTAGAATCAGCCTTATTTTGACAAATTTTGACACTTAGCCCCCCGCACAAATCACCCAGCCCCCTTAAGCCCCCCCGCAAGGAAAAATCCTGGACATGCCAGTGAACTATTATACAGCAGTTTATCGTAAGTCACTGTGCGTTCCCTGTTTATAACCATATGCTTGTACTTTTTACCACTTTGAAAATTGGAATTTAATGATATTCAGTTCATTTAGGGTTAACATGGTGTTAAAAAGACACACTGTTTTGATTTATTAAAAATATAAATAAAAATGCCATTCATATAGTGGAACAATCAGCGAAAACTTCAGCTAATTTCATCAGGAGGGATCTATGAGTTTATGATCAAGGTCGATTACTAATTAACAATTCCAATAAAACATCATGTCAAGCCCGGTAATTGCATGTGAAGTAGGAGCAATTAGCTGATGATCATTGCAAAAGCTGGAGATGAACCCACGCTATCTATATCAGGGTCGGGTAGTGAGGTCAGGTGAAGGTCTCATATACAATCACTGTTACTTATTTTAAATATTACACTATCAAAATGCTATAGCAAATCATAACACTCTACTCTCTTAGTATCTAAGTATTATCCACAGAAGAAGGTATAAAATCTAGACAAAACTGTTTATAAGTGACATTTTCTATAATGCTCTTTCATATTGTTATATATAGTTTTGAATTGCTATCTCCTGAAACCATCAGAGCTTCAGCTGAAAATACCTCTTTGAATGCTATCTTCAGTATAGCTTCAACTGGTATCTGATAACTCTGTTCTGTTGATAAGACCATTTTATAAGAATTATCGCTGGCAAAAAGCATTTAGTTTCAGCTGACAACACTGATTTATAGGTGTTATCTCCAATAGAAAGCATAATTGTTTTCAGTGTATCTTATACAAAAAGTAATAGATTTCAATAGACATGTTTTTAAGTGAAATCCTGATCCTTGTCATTGTTGCATAAAATAAAAACATAGCTCCAGCTGACTACATTTTTATGTGCTTTCGTCAATAGACAGCATAGAAGCTACAATCACATGTGTTGGTGTACATAAACTTGTAGGTCGAAGGAAATCGAAAAATGCCTTGTATATGAATGGTTATGACACAAGTAAAACTTAAAACATTGAAAATTGAATGAGAAATTTGCCATCCCTCTCAAAATATATCAAATTGTTGAAAAATGCCACAAATCGGTTGAAAGTCCAAGATGGTGCCTATGAAATATGATATAATTCTAAATTGGTCAAAATATTAATTTGAAAATCAAAGCCAATGCATTTTCCTGTCTCAATTGAATAAACATATCACCTATACAAATATTCTTTTTAAAATAAAAGAAATAATTGTATTGCATTAAAATATTGCATTTTAGAGCAAATTCTAATATCAATCTCTAGCACTGTGCGGTAAATATTAAAACTGTTTTAAATCATATTCTTGATAGAGAGCATACAAGTTTCAGACATTGACACTGTTTTGACTCTTTCACTTCTGAAAGTCGCTCACAGTGGCTGATGAAAGTGTGCATGATTAGCCAGAATTTATTTCTGGTGTCACTATAAAAATATCTGTTAAAAAAAAAAAAATAATCAAAAAATCAAAACTTCGCCTGTACCTGCCTGATACAATTTAGAGGTATCTAGCACCATGATCAATTTTGGCAAAAAGAATATTGGCTGGCGCTCTATTCATTAGTGAATGCCCCCCTCGCTCTCTGAGCAGCTTTCCGAGCATTTTCTGAAAATTTTATACCGGAGCGAAAGAGTTAAGTGCTATCTTCAGTAGAAAACATTAGTAGGCAAAACTGTTTCAGGTGACAATTTAACACTGTTCTCAACTATGAATCATAATTTATTTATTTTATTTATTTGGCTTAAACACTGGAATACATTTGAACAGCTTTAAATTACAATATAAAGATCAAAAGGATACATAAAATAAATATATATTGCACAGAGTAAAATATTTGTAAAAAGACAAATATTATGTGACATGTGAGTTGAACCAGTGTAGAGGATGGAACAAACAGGTGCAAATCACCTCTAAGACCGTCCCACCTCAAGATTAAATGTGACAGTAGGCCTACTAAAACAAAAGAAACAAAAAAAAATTAGGACATCCTACAATTAGCACAGCTGCATATGGAGAACCAGGTACAGGTGTCAGCTGGCTGGAAATTTGAATTGAAATGAGAGTTCAAAAACTCAACAACATTGCTCTTGAAAACTGAAAAAGTTGAAGAGGACCTAATACTAAAAGGAAGCTGCACTCTTAGAAAGGAAGGATCAAATATGACACAAAAAGGATCAATTTTGATCCTTTTTAGGTATCAAATATGAGCTTACCCTTTAAGGATCAAAGTGATCCCAAAATAAGGATCAAAATTCTTGATCCGAAAAAAGGATCAAATATTTCTTATAAAAAAGATCTGCCTAAAAACATCTCACTGAAGTGACCCTAGCAGGGTTTGAACCCACGCCGCATGTGCACCATGTATAATAACCAATTATAATGACCAACGCTCTAACCACTCGCCCACTGAAGAGGCAGTTATCAAGTATGAAGAAATTATCGTATTTGTATACCATTGTTTACATTCCCGGCAATGTAGTGGATATGCGGTATAATCAAATATGAAACAAAAGATCACGTTGGATCCAAACGCGGTATCAAATATGAGCTCATCCTTTCCGTATCAAAGTAAACCAGAAATACGGATCAAAACTTTGATATTGTAATCAAAGAGGATCAAAATGAAATGATCCTAAAAAAGGATCAAATCCTGGTGAATTTGATCCATTTGTATATTTTGATCCGAAAAAGTATCAAAACGATCCACGTTGGATCAAAAGTGATCCTTAAAGGATCAAAATAAAATGATCCCGAAAACTACTTGTATATTTGATACCAGCCTTCTAAGAGTGTGATTCCAAATGGCAATGATGCGGTTGAAATAACTAGACTTAAAAGCTTCCGTTTTACAAAAAGGAGTCCTAAGGCAAGGACCGAGGATAGACCCCTGAGGCACAGCAGAAATGACAGACAGCCAATTTAGAATAGACGCCATCGACAACGACTCTCTGCCGTCTGCCAGTCAAATAAGCCTTGAACCAGTTCGCAAGATCAGAGTGAATACCAAATGAACCAAGTTTGTGAATAAGGAGCTCATGAGAAACACTATCAAAGGCTTTTGAATCTTCTTCTTCTTCTGCAGATTAGCTTTAGCTAAAATACCATTGTAAGTTCTATCTGCAGTAGACAGCTGAAAATGGATCACACTGCTTAAAAGTATTATCTTCCATATAAAACCTGATAGTTTCATTTTAAAACATGTGTGGCCTACACCACACCAAGGTATTATTAATCAAAGTGCTTTGCATACTACAAAAGTTAGTGATACTAAAAAGTCTACTAAATCTTAGGAAGGTTAGTTTCAATTTGACTACAATCAGCCAACATGCCCATTTTGATGAAAACTTGAAACATAAAGATTACATTTAAATGTTTTCTTACAAGGCAAAGTGCTATTATTCAAAGCAGTCCGCTGCCACATCTAGTTGTTTATTACCATTAGCAGGTCTACTTTGTGGAAACATCGTTCACTTTTAATGTTAAAAATCTACCACTTAAATATATCATTGATGTTAGCAATTACTGTGAGTTCACATTTGAAATAGTAATATAGGTCACACTGTGACTTTATCGGAGGCCGTTTTGAAAATTGTTCTGTGTTTATAATGCAGTCAGCAATAATGTATCATTTCATACAAGTCAAATGTATTCAGAACACTGCAAATTCATGCTAAAACTTACACTATTGAAGATCTTTGATTCAACCTTGCTATTAAATAGCAGCATTTTTTATTCTGACAGTTTAATATCTGTCTAACTGGCACCAAATATTTTTGATTGCAAACGGTTTTATAGCTTACTCTCTCGTCTCCAAAGATGTATTACCAGTGATGAGAAAAAATCTGTATCGATAGACAATTTTATCTGCCTGAAATATGAAATTGATTTTATATACAACAGGAAAGATTACCTTGCTGATCCCCTGCAAACACATAAGAGAATTACCAGAAACAACCTGTAAAGTGCCTCCAGAAAGCAGGCATGATCTACAACAGCCTATTAAATAGATTAACCTATATCACAAAATGCTTTGTGATGAGTTATACGTGTGTGAGTTACATTTTAAAGAGTTATATATAGCTGTAACTAGAGTTCATAGATGAGTTGATAAGATACACTTTGTTTGGTAATGCAATGTAGTTTTGAAGTTTGCACAAGATATTAGGCTGATCATAGATTTTGTTGAAAAAAAATAACAAAGTCAATATTTTGATGCACTTCAATGGAATTTGACTTAAATGTTATAGGATGAACGTGAACTACATGCTGTGTTTTATAAAACTTCATAATAAGATTTTTTAATAGCAAATAGATATAAAAAAATTCTTCTGTTACTAGTGTTGAACCATGGGAATTGCAAACTTGAAAAGAGACACAGTTGGGTAACTGCTTCTTGAGGTGTTAAATAAGCGGAAATTTAATCGCAGAGCTCACATGGTGACGAATTTAAGGCACAAGTCTCACCATAAATCAGAGTCCTGGATATGATTCCCAGGCGGGATAACTGGTACTATTTGGTCTCATATAACAGTATTTATCATGGTAAATCTGTTAGAAGTCTTTGAAATAAATTGTGAATCACTTCTGTCTGTCTTAAGAGCAATCACTCACCATACAACAGGTGGCCCAACATCTAGCATACATCAAGAGTATATTTGTCATAGCAGGGACTCCCTAATAGCAACTCGGTGTTTGTTCTTCTTCATTGGGAAAGATGGAAACAAAGAGGTCACATAATTCATGTATTGACATACACAAATCACATATGAGACCATCCATCTCAAACGAGCAATAAATACAGCAAACTTCATTTTGCACTAAGTGTCAAGGCCGTAATTTGACAAAATTGATTTTGACAGATTCACAATCCTTGTGTTAAATTCAAAACACCAGCAAAATTTCATTTCAAGGAAATGATCAGAAATATGAAATGAGAGGTGCTCTGGCAAAATGAGAGGAAAGTCGCAAATTTCAAAGTTGAGTTTATGACATATTTTGATCCTCTGTAATCTCAGCTTTTAAATGATATATAATATGTCACACTTTCTTTCTGTATTCTTGATTTAGAGATCAAAATCCAAAGCATTAAAACTTAGCTACAAATAGATTTCAATGATAATGATTACTACAGTGTTAAATAGCGCAATGCTATCAATTAACAGTGAATAATTGCACTTCCCGGCAAAGTTGACCTTCAAAACTAAGTTGACCTTCAAAATTTGAGGTATAGATAGACACGTATGCCCGGCACGTATGTATGAAGGCGTTTTATGTCAAAAAATGAAATTTGACTTTTTTAAAATTTAGATCCCATTTATTCAAAATGTAGATTTGTGACTTTCCTCTCATTTTACCAGAGCAGCCCACAAATATATCTGGGTACCCAAATATATCTGTATATTTTGAAAGATAATCAACAGAAAATATAGGGCTTATCGATCTTTGAACTTGTTTATCTCAGTTACACATTTTACTCTGTGACAACCTTTTTCGGAAATCGAGTAAAGTTCATTGGGGTGTCATTTTAATCCGTATGACATGGTCTTTGCAAATATTTAAAAATCAAGTGAAAATGGCAAGAGGCTGCATTTACAGCTGATTTGGGATGAATGGTCACATATATTGTTTTGCTTCTTTAAAAACATGTCATGCTCTTATTTTGAAATTACAACTTCATGAATCTGGAGTAACTGCAGTAAGGCCAAAAAGAAAAAAAGTTCTGTCTCCACTGGAGTGAGGAAAATAAAAGCGGAAGAAGTTATAAATAGTGTGTTTTAATACATTTTACAATTTCATCTAAAAAATTGATATGGCCTTATGGTTGACCTATACTGAGTGGGCGCAAGTTATATGCTACACGGGATGCTACATAGGCTTTTGGTATCAAATTCTAAATAATTGCAATTTGATCAATTCAATGTATCCAATAATAGTGTTCAGATATTGAAAAAAAAGTCTGGTGAAAAACGGTACATTTATGTTCATTGAGATCTTCATATTTGAATAATAGAATAAATGACAAAATAAAAGAATACAAAAATGCCTCAATGAAGTGTGTTTCAACTTTCACACTTTGGTTTCAAAGTATCTAAAAATTGCCCTTTAAATGTAAATACCATCTTTTCATTTTTTAACAAAAGCTTACAAGAGATACACAGATTTCTAACACTTTACAAAAGTCAAGCAGCAAAGTAAGGCCAAAAAATATGGTTTGTTTGGCCTTTTCTGACGGACCCTAATTTTAAAAAATCTGGGAAAACGTTTTTACTATACAACAGAATACCGACACTAATTTTCAAATTTACAGAAAGATGTTTCTCTTTTCAATTTTTACAGGCAAAGTAGTTCAGCGAATAACTATTTTAAACTGTTCCTTTGATCTTCTACATCATTTAAAAAAACATTGATTAGGTATTGAAAATGTAAAATCATCCATTTCAACCCATATTTTGGTTCTGATTCATACATTTGTACAGCTTTGGGCCTAACAAAAACATATATTTTTTTTTCACGACCGACCCTTCCTCTGAAAGGGCATGACCGGCATGTTTGGCCAAACAAACCTATTTTTATTTTTGGCCTTATTATCACTAATATTTTCCTGCGTGGAACTCACATCACCCACAGAAATCAAATACCCTAGAATTAATTCATATCTCTAAATTTCACATTTCTGTGTTATAGATTTAACATATATATTGTCAAAAAAAGTGTATACAAAACTTCTATTTTGATTGCCTTGTTTTATATTGATGAAAAAATTGCAAGCCATGTTTTTTTAAATTTTAAGTTGTGTTTCTAGAACTATTGTAACAAATGAAATTCAGATCTGGTATTTTATTCATGTGTTGCTAGAATAAACTGTTGCTTCAATGGTGCACATTTACAGACGTCATTGGCATCTAACGTATAAAAGACGCTAAATGACAAATTGCATTCTGTCGTTTTTTGCCAATTCCGTAAATTGACATAGTGCTCCAGTGTCAATGATCACTTTCCTGTATATCAATTTGCCCATCCTTTTGAATTGTCACTGTGCATTTTTCACATCTGCTTTTGTTTTTCAGAATCAGAACAAAAGGTTTTAGGTATGGAATAATTATAATGAATCTAGTTCAAATTCATCCTTTTTGTCTTTTTAAGAAGATTAATTATTTTTTTTTTGTTTCTCAAGTTTAAGAGCTATCATTCTCAATAGATTTCTGGGTATGCCTTTTGTACTAGAATGATGTTCCAAATATGCACCCTAGGATTTTTGTACTAGAATTGTACTCGTCTTTTACCAGGGATATTTTAAGGGAAAATTCACAATCCACTTTCCATCCTCAAGGTCACCACATTCAAAATTGAGTTTTTTTAGCTAATACGAATCCTTGACTGGTATATGTTACAACCCAAGCGATTCTTTCAAGTGTGCTTGCATTTGAGAAATGTGAGAGAATGTGTCATTTTCTAATTACTGTCTGGGCCCCAACAGTAATTCCAACACAGTAGCCTTTTTGAAATGCTGAAAAGCTTGTAACTTGGAATGGTCAGAATCAAGTGAAATTTTCAGCATTCATTTATGTTGTGCTCTACTTTTTATTCAGTTAGAAAAAACACAATGTTTTTGTTACATATATCATGAATTGCACCTTTAAATTTATTACTAATCAATAAAATCTGGGACATAGAAATGTTGAGTTCAATAGATGATAACATAAAATCACAGTTTCCCATTAACAAACTGCAATTTGATTATGTTTTGTTGAATATTTGTGCACATACATGAACTTCAACAAATCAATACTACATAATTAACCAAAAACATGATGATTCACTCAACAGAAACAGCTGCAATTTAAGCAATATTCATAACCATGTGGTCATATTTTCATTATGACACTCTTTTTATTACTACCATCACAATTCTATTGCATTCACTGGAAATGAAATGATTTTACATAATTTGCAACATTTTAATGACAGACAGGCATAAATGTGTTCACCTGGCACATATCAATTTCCCATTAACTTTTCAAACGTGAATTGTTTTAACAACTACTTTAAACAAATTGACATCGTCTTACCATCATATTTCATCTTATTTACATATATCATTAACTAGTCTGGGATGCGACTTGCCAGGACTAGCAAGTTCAGTAGATACAAGCAAAAACCTCCAGGAATGTACTTAGGATTGGAAACCTCCAATATCTAGTAAGAACAACCCCAAAAGGAATGGATGCTAAAAAATAATTAAGCTGGTACTTAAAGGAGCTAGGTCCAATTGCTTCAACTTTTTGAGTAAATGTAAAATTTGAAAGCTGAAACATGTTTCATTTTGGAAAATACTGATGAAGATGTGCTAATTATGGTAACCATAATAAGATTTACACAGTAAGGCAGCTCTTTGGTTGTAAAATCAAAACAGTCTGACTGATTTAACTGAAATTTGAAACTAAAAACTTGTTAGTGGTGATCTGTCATATGAAATTGAAAACTCAATTTTGAAAATCAGAACCAAGCTTCTTTAGTTTGAAGATTCTAATTAAATAATATGAGATTCTTCTGGGGTGTCAACTTAAATTTGTTTGGTCAAAAATGAATAATTAGCATTTCATAATAGTTGTGAAACTAAGTCCCTTACAAAAAAAGTCCTACCTTTTTGGTAAGCTTAACTAAAAAGCCGGTCAGGTCAAGTCTCTCAGACATATGGACAAATTTGTTCTTCCCCTGGAATTGGAATCATCAATATTGCCAAGCTTATTATAGGATGATATGTCAGCAAAATCTTAGCCTTTATCTCAACATTTTAAAACATTTTTCAAATGTTAATAACAACAATGACAACCTAGATAGACCAAATCCTCTATAACTATTTTTAGCTCAAAAACCCACCCATTGGCATGACAATTTTGACAAAAAACATCCAATTAAATCAAATTGGGTGCTTTCTGAGCAAATTTCTCAAAACACACCCAATTTTTAAAAATTGGGCGCAATTAATCTGCAACGAAAACCAACACATCACTATACCAAAAACTGAAAAACTATTCCAAAAGGCAGGGATGTATACTTTTTCCTTGTCAATGCCCCTTCCCGGCATGTGCAATGTTGAAATATAGCCATATTTAATGTGAAATCTCTCTCACCTAGAAAATATGCACATTTCACCAATACAACCAAAAAGATATTTTAGTTTTCCTCACATAAGCTAATAGCATGTCATCTTCCAGGCAAAGCAAACCAACTAAAATCCTATAGCAATAAACATTTGGTAGTGTTGTAACTCTTACAAATTAAATCAGCAAATCTCTGTGCGGCCTAGGATGAGTTCATTCAACGTCCCTCAGCTGCTGAGCAGAAAAGATACCCAGCAAATCCGTTTAAATTTATGGACATTTATAGTGTAGTATAGTGAATAGTATTTGTTTAACATTTTTATAAAATGACCAAGGAAATGGAATAAATGTTGAAAAAAATGTAGATTGCACGGGCGTCAGAACAGTGTAGGCCGTGTGTTCTTTGGCCGCACCACTTTTCAGCCAGAAAAAAAATTAATTAAATTTGATACTTTTCCTTATAGTCCTGGCATAAATAACCACGACATAGTGCTGAACAAATTTGTTATTAGTAACTGCTGTCTTCTGGTGCTTGGTTGTTTCCTTATTTTTGACAACTAAGGGGACAAAGGCTGTACCACTTTTATTTTCCTTAAGACGCCCCTGGTAGATTGAAAATGAAAAAGAAAAAAAACCCCTTAACAATATGGACTCATTGCTCCTAAAATTCTTTAAGTTTAAGTCCGCAAGCATGCAAGCTTACTCTAAAAAATAGGCAATTTTAGGGTAAGCCTTTTGTGTCAGATATAAGCTTACTGTGCAAGATGTACAATTTTTTGTAAGACCTCTGTGTATTCTGGAGGTAGATATTAAAAGTCCACTGTATAATTTTAGGGGAAGTTATAAAAGTCCACATTGTAAAAACACACCACACTGTTCCTTAGAGGACTTTTCTTCTAGTCAAAATTAAGCTTACTGTGCAAGATATACAATGTTAAGATAAGCCCTAAGTGTAAGATGTGTAATTTTAAAGTAAGTTGTTAAATCTATTTTCAAATCCAATCAAACAATGTGCACATTCCAGGGTAAATCAATTTCAACTTTGGGCTAGTTTTAAGCCAAGCATATATGACCCACTGTTCACAAATTGAATTTTACGGCAAATTTGCAATGTACTTTATTATATGGTACATCACGTATAAAAGAGGCACCAATCACAACCCAATAATAGTACATACATTGGTGCCAAATTTAGTTTCTGGTCCTTAAGGATAATCTTTAACTGACATACATTCTGCAGGGTAAATCAGATATTTTGATTTCAAATCTCTGATGGTATAGAATAGATTAGATAAACGACTTGGAAAGCTTTTTAGAGCCCAAAATGACTTACTGCTGGGGGTATATTATGATTGAAAGCAAGATATATCAAGCACGCTGATGGTGGGTTATTTGTAAAAAGCTGAAATTAAATTTAGGTGTGGAGGGATGTTTCCTTGCTTAAAACAACTATAGCAAGGTATAAATGGACTTGTGTTGGTTTTGTGTAAGCTTAGCCATACAAACAGGGAGTTTGGCATTGCAGTCATTGACACTAGAGATGTTACCTGCCTGTGTAAAGGGATGTACAACAAGTGTGTACTCCATTTATGGCAATTTGATTTCCTTGTCTTTCAATTTTGTTCTTAATATTCAAAAAGAAATAAGAAAACAATTGATCATATTTTGTTTAGGCAGAACTTGTATTTCACTAATCTAAATACACTTTGTGTTAAAACAAATATCACATGAATTGAATATGGTTACTTAAAATTATATATGATGAATTTGATTTAAAAAAAAAAGAAAGAAAGATAGAAAAGAAAAGAAAAAAGGGAAAAAGTGATTACATGTATTGGATATTGGGGCAGTCCCAAATGTTAGCACTGTTAGGCTCAATCAAGGACCACAATGGAAATAAGTGTACTTGTATGTGTACTTTTTGAATTTTAATCCTTGGCTACCCTAAATAAAGTAAAATGAAATGAAACACACACTGGTGATACAGACATGATAAAAGCAAGAGTCAAATCTTTCGGTATGTTGTTAACATAAGGTATGTAAAATGAGGTGCGAGAGCACAGAACATGACAGCATGGGCATTGACACAGATCCTACATCTCAGAAGCAATTTATGTAAGATGGTAAAAATCATTTGCAAATTTCAACAAGCTGCAAATGATGGATGTTGCATCCAGGAATAACATGAGAAAAATCTTCCCACAGTATGAAAAAGGTGTTAATGTACACACATTTAACTGGTATATATTGCTGAAACGCCTGATCAATTACGGATATGGCAATGCTCTTAAGAATACAAAACATAAAAGCTAAAATCAGAAATTGCAAACAGTCGCTAATACCTACTGACCAATGCCACATGCTCAGAACATGTTCAGACAGTTAAGACTGGTTGTTATTTGTAATCAATTTCTTGGGGAGAAAAGGTCAGACAAGTACACAACCAAATCTTTTTTCCTTCAAATTCCAAATGTGAGCTCAATAAAACACCACAGGTCATTGACTGTATAGGAATTTGAAATAAAGTAGGAAGGATCAAAATTATGCAGGGTGTACGTTAAGCTTACATTAAACATGACATTGCTTGTTACTTGCCCATAATTGAGCAGTTTCAATTTGCAGGCAGTCGTTATCCTAGCACGAGATTCATGCAGCCATAAAGGTTATCTTACTAAGGTATTATTATCTGATAAAGCCATAGCATGGAATGCAACAGGTAGCACTCAGACCAGATCAGTTGCATGGATAATAATAGATCAGAGCAGATCTAAGGATTGCATGCATGGCCTCCAGCAATAAAGCTCCTCACCTTGTCGCGTGGTAAGCAACTCGAAAGATTCTGATGTCAAACACGATCATTTTGTAGATTTGGAACGTAAAATGAGGGTGCATGTGAGGGCACATTTATCTCTTAACACATGATGATAAAATATGACAAGATAGTAATGGCTTGTGCATCAACAGTATCAAAATGTGGCAGATTTCTAACATTTAATATGATGCCATTAACCCTTGGGGTGAGTTCTCCCATTGAAATGGTGTTTTTACATGTGCTTGCATTTAAGGTGCTTTTTCAGATTTTGATATAGCAATGGGTTTGTTTGTCCTAGATGAAAGCATCCAATCTGCCTAATTTGGGTGTATCTTAGGAAATATGGCTTAAAAAGCACCCAATTTGAGTAAAATTGGGTGCTTTTCTATCAACACATATTGGGGTGGGATATCAAGCATAAAAAATATATAGAGGTTGCTGAATTTTCAAAGACTGGCAAGCACGTCTGCAAATAATTTTGTAGGACCCCTCCCCTTGCCATTTGCAACCGTTATATACATTAGGAAGATGTGGCAGAGGGTTTCGTATTTTTTAACAAAATTAGCAGCAATTTCATATGCAAATATTTGCATCAACCTGTGCTTGCTCATACATAATTTCATTTCCAACATGAAAGTGTAGCTTGAATTAGATTTTTTGGGTAATTTACAATTTTCTATAAATATTGCCATATATGCAGATTTTTTTTGCAGGGGGGGGGGTGCCCGTAATGTTGTGCAATTCAAGACACTTCGAAAGTAGTAGACCAAAGTATTGGCTAGAATACTTTGGTTAGACAAAATGGATACTAAAAAACATACAAAACAAAAACAAAAACAAAACAAAAAACTGGCACTCACAAATTGAATACTATATAAGCATAAATATGCAGCTGGAAAATCAATTCAAAATTGCCTTTTATTGTAAATTGCTTGGTACAAAGATGTATTTCCAGTTTTAATAAAATTGTAGAAATTATAGAAAAAGCCCAGAGGGGGGGGGGGGGGTCACTTAATACTTTCACATGTTGTTATCATCGAGCAAGCCTTTCCAGATCTGACCCTAACACAGATTTTATTGAATGCTAATTTGGAACCCTTATCATGGACATGCATTCAAAAAGTCTACCCTTTTCCATGACCTAACAATAAGTTAAAGTACAAAAAAGTCTCCAAATATAGAAGCTACACAATAAACCCATAACTTGAATTTCCATGTCTTTAAAATGCATACCCTAACCACAGACTGACTAGTGACTGTACAACTGAAAAAATAACCTTTTTTACAAAAATGCACAAAATTGCTACCCTTTTCACATCCTAGCACACGGCGACTACGCACGAAAAAGACACCCTTTCCTGTAGATTTCAGCTCGGTGATGACAACACACATATATCATGAATGTCAAAATAAAAGGTATTTGTATGTTGCTGTTATCCCACCCCACCCCTCCTAACAAACACTAACCACTTTGTGCACTATCACTACCCATGACATTCCATTTTTAACACATGATAAAACTGAAATTAAAATCCGGCAAATTAATTCCTGGGAACACCAGGTGTGAATCGGGCTGCAAGATATGCATAATTTACTAATGTCTGGCTATGAATATTCTTTGCTTTTGCTCGTTCTTGTTAGGGCATAGTGAGAATTCACACAATTTAATTACCAGCCATGTACTTTGTCACAAAATGTGTGAGATGAAAGGTATGAAAAAAGGTTTTAACATCTTTCTCTAACCCTGTACTACTAATAGATTTTTTGGAGGAAAACGAAAATCTGTCCATGATATCCCAGGATATGATGTAGTTATCAAAAGGTTCATCTTGGTCTTACAATAATTTTGATTATTCGCTTTTTCAAAATTCTGCAATCTTCTACATTCGATCTGTAAATCTGTCCCACTTTACTAAAACCTAAGAAGCCACAAAACAGATGATTGAATTATCATAAATATGTCAAACATGCAAGGTATATATACTTAATGACACTAAAACATATTTTTGTGTGCACAACTTGTAATCATATCTTCAAATTCATTTTGTAGAATTGTTGTACTAAAAACTGATGTGAAGATATCAGAATACAACATAACATCTGACTAAGATATAGTACTTACACTAAATACAAAACACTCAATTTAATCATTTGGAAAAGAGTAAACTTGTATCAAGTTTTCTGAATCCTATCATAATGCTGATAAAGGAAGTATATGTTGCCATTGTCTTGGATGCAAGGGACATCAGATTTGAAGACCTGGGGGTCGATTTCACTAACGTTAAAATGCAACGTTAACCAATCGTTAACTACGACCACCTCTTGATCCAAAGCAACGTTCACAAATGGTTCGATATTTCTAAAATCATAATTCATACCTTATGATACGGAGAACACGTACAAAGGGTTTTGAAGTCTTTGTGAAGTCTAGTTGCAGTTACGAGCTGAACCCTTCGTTAGCTACGATACATCGTAATGTTTGTGAAATCGACCCCAGATTTGCAAAATGACAAGAGCCCATTTTTTCAAAAATGTGTTCTTGACAGATTCTTACAGACCTCCAAAATATGTCCTGGAAACAACAACTTAAGGTGTTTGGTCCATGAGAGATCCGCCCGAGCAATTTTAGTAAAAAGCGGCATGAATGATATTTTATTGATGTAGAACCGATTTTTAAAATAAAAATTGGGGGTCATGGGACTCGTTTTTGCATGAGAGTCTGTTTAAAAACACCAGTTTTGGAGGTTTTGGGGGACAAATTAGTACAGTGGTCTATGGGAAATGTGGCAAAAGTGAAATTATTTAGTGTTGATTCAAAAAATCTGCCCGAGCATTTTTGTTAATTTTTTCACAAAAGTTGCGCACAAGTATGTTCTTTCAAATAAAAAAATAAAAATTTACCAACTCGGAAACTAGCGCGTACTGGTTTGCGTGGACCAAATACCTTAAGCATCAGATTTATGATGATATATCCCCCATCTTTACAACCGTTGCACAGAGGAGGGCCCAGTTTGCTGGTCATTGCTTTCCAGCCAAGGACCAAATCATATCAGACCTCCTTCTTTGGAGACGCCCATGTCCAAACAGAGGCTGTAGACCTTTAACGTACCCTGATACCATATGTAGAGATACTGGCTTGAACTTCAATGAACTAGGAAGTGCAATGTGTAATAAAGATAGTTGGCAAAGATGTGTGTCATGTATCTCGACGGAAGTCTAAGGATGATGACGATGATTTGTACAGAATTACTAAAACCATTATCAGAAATTTTGCAACACATTTTGCTGTCCTAGCAGTTTTTTGCCCCTTTCTGAAATGAACGTGAGCCTTTTTGCAATTAACTCCTCATTTGTTATTTACTGAAGATACACAATTTTGTTAGAGATATAAACCGTTGAAGTCGTCTGTCAATGTTAGTCTGTTAAAAGCAAACTTTGCTGGACCCTTCTATGAAACTCAAAATAAGTTTCAGCAAGAGGTTGGCCATTTTTGGGTATTATCTTCAGTAGATAGCAAATATAGCCATTATTTTTTGTAATGTCATCACAATCATTTCATACGCACTGACCTAATTTCTGTAACTTTTTTTATATAGATATTTTATAAAATTAACTCTTATCTGCATCCATATCTTTTACAATATTCTATACTAGGTGTCAGTGGGTGGTAAATAATATCCTAACACTCCATATCACAACCAATCAGTGTATGCTTCTGAACATCATTGCAGTGGTGTAAACTAGTTTATTGTAGAAACAGGAGCAGATGGCAAACAGTTCAAAAGCCTGGCAGATAAGTTGACAATGATAGATGATAATGTTGTCATGTTTCTTAATAACACTACAGTCATTTCGTATTCAGCTTGCAGTGATGATGTACTCTTCCAAGTGCTGGAAAACTATCTTTAAAAATTCAGCATGCCTTTAATGGTCCAGTTATAATCCTCTTGGGAACTTTTTTACTGAAACTGGTGGATGACAGTTTTTTAAGCCTCACTGCAGCAATTTGCACATGTTTAAGTTTATTGATTTCAAAATGGGGACAAATATAAAACAATGCATGAGTGTTTTTATCTTATGCTCAACCAAGTACATTTCTGGGGAAAAATCATAATTTTTTTTCATTAGATAGCTAAATCATCTTCATCATTGTGAAGGTTTGAGATTGCACCTTTCTGAAAAACCATTGGGTCATTTCATATACACTGGCCTGATCTCTGTAACTTGTTTCACATGAAAATTCTACAAAATTTATTATCATCTGTAGATTGGAAAATAATTTATTGAAACTTATACAAATTATGAAAATTCTACCAAATTTATTATCATCTCTATTAATGTCAAAAAAGAAACATTTAGATTGACAGATGCTTAAAAATTGGAAAATAATTTATTGAAACATATATACGAAATTGTGTCTGTGTCAGTGGGTGGTGAATAATGATCCCATCACGTCATATCACAACCAGTCAGTATATTTTTCTAAAAATCATTGCCGTGGTGTAAACTAGTTTTTGGAAGAAAAGGGAGCAGATGGCAAACAGTTCAAAAGCCTGGCAGATACGTTGACAATGATAGATGATAATGTTGTCATGTTTCTTACCAACACTACATTCATTTCTTATTCAGCACATTGCTGATGTACTCTGCAAAGTGTTTCATATTTCATATGCTGTTTATGAAAAATTGTTGACAACATTTATCAATGTTTTGCTCTAAAGGATCTGATAGCTTGAACTTTTAGAATAGTTAACTGAACCTTGAATTAATCAAATTAAAAAGAGTGAACATCTATTTTTTATAACTTGAAATATTTCAACAACTTTTGACATTTTGATGATGGCTTCATTCAGTGACTGCAATGCTGATTTTTGTTGAGCATCTTTGCTTATGACCCTGTCTCAACTCAGTATCCTGTCGGTTTGTGCTGCAGTTGACACTTTAATGTTGGTGTTTATAGGGACCTTTTGGCAAAATTGTTTGATTTTGAATTCTTTTGAGTAAAGTTAGCATGAATAAATATTTCAATTCAGTGTGACCCAACCCTTTCTATACTCTGTAAATCTTGATGTATGCAACAAGCAGCCAATTAACGTACGTAAACCAATATGACCATACATGGAAGTAAATTAGTCCTTATTTCCCGAATCATAACAATGTTGCCAATCATGATGAATATTTAAATGAACTTATGAACAATGATTGTCCATGTGTTAGCAACAAAATTAGCCAAAAAACCCCCACCAAAATTATGAAGAATTCATGTAACAAAATATTAATACAGAGTGTTTTGGTCTTTTAAATCAATCCTAATCAATCATTAGTAGTGTCTTACACAATACAAAACCACCAGTTCACATGTGTTGTAGAATACACGGGATTTGCTATGGGACTTTATGATGCTGAATGGTTTATAAACACTTTGATGTCACTTGATGATGGCAAAAATGGAACATACCTGCTCTCAGAATAGATGACACTAAGATGACTTCAATTCAATACCTCATGGTTCTCTACAGTTTGAGTACCTTTAGCCCTTTGTAAGAAATACATTTAGAAATCACTGCTATAAAATGGCAGATATATTTCCCGTTTCCAGTCTAGTATAGCGGGTCACTTAGACTCGGTAATCAATATGGACAGC
Source organism: Ophiothrix spiculata (assembly GCA_000969725.1). Taxonomy (NCBI): domain Eukaryota; kingdom Metazoa; phylum Echinodermata; class Ophiuroidea; order Amphilepidida; family Ophiotrichidae; genus Ophiothrix; species Ophiothrix spiculata. The sequence goes on along the minus strand of JXSR01S014058.1, from coordinate 113,811 downwards.
ACGGCTTTTAGGCCAATTGGTCTTAATAAGGTCACTGAACATTTCAACCGTGTTTTGTCTAGATGTAAAGTCTTGCTGTTTCTGGATGTGTCTTTTTCACTTCTGGCAATATTATAGCGATGCTAAAACTCTGGGTTTCAACCTACTCCAAATGTCTGAAGGAATAATGATCAACCGTGTGTTATTGAATGGGTGTCCATTTTAAATCATTCAATTGATGATATTAAAAATAAGGAAAACTCAACTTTATCTGTCCAACTGTTCCCAAATTCAAGAAAAAACAAAGCACATCATCACTTAACTGTGTACAATAAGTACTTGATGAACTAGTTTAGACCTGAATTAAATCTGTTCTTTTATGAACTTTTCCACTCATACTTACTATTTGTCAGAGTCAAAATAAATCTGTGATTTTTTCATAATTTTCAGGACAAATTATTTGTCCAATAACAGATCATTTGAAATCATGTGAATGACAAAGTTAAGTTGAAATTGGTGAATTTGTAAATTATTTTAGAGACAAAAATTTGACAAAATTTGTGAATTGCTCTGCATGAGAAAATACAGGCCCTATAAATCATGATAATAAATATTATGATTAATTAATGGTTGCTCAAGGATTGAAAGTATTTTGATCAGTTTCACATAAAGCCCACGTATGCCTAAATATAACAATTTATTTTAGCAATAGTTTAATTTTGATGCATTTTTTTGACACATCTAAATAAAATGTTCATTCTTTCACTAATATACATGCACCCAAGATTTCATGCCAAAACCTGCAAAATCAGCCTATTTTTACCAATTAGAGATCTTTCTGTACCTCTGGATCAACCATGAAAAGCCGATCCAAGCTACGAGGGTGATATAAATAGGCACATACCACGCAGCATTCTTTGTTTTCACTGCCAATTCTTAAACTTGTGCAGTTATTATTCATTCATACACTCATGATTTTTATTGACTTCTACCAGTATGCACATGGCAACAATAATTCAAACAGCTTGCATGCTGATTTCAATATTGCTACTTTACAAAATGATCAAAAATTTAAAATAGCTAATAGAGAGATTTTGCACATACCTTTACTGCAGAGTATTATTTCAATGTTGTTTTCCTACTGTTATCTTTGCCAAAACAATCATCAAGGGGATTTACTTCAGTAAATTAAATTTTGGGAACAAATTGATTTTTAAAACTTACTGCTTGTTAGTGACAGTATATAGAAAAATGGTCACCAAAGTCAATCTTTGCATCTTCGTTATTCCTAAAAAAAATTATTGCCATTTATTATATACAACATAACAAAATATTATTAACAAACGTTAGACTCATTCATATCCTCCTCATTTGAAGCCAACATCATCTGCTGTATCTTTCTTGCACTTCCTCTCACATCAAATCAAATTTCCTCATGAAGTATTGAATATTGGAAAATACATGGCAATGCTGGGGACATTATTGGAATGTATAGATTAGCAATGTAAACAATAAACAAGATGTTTTTATATTCTATTATTAAGTCACAACATGAATAATCATGAGATGGAGTCTGGTAATCCAAAGGATGCAAGGAAAACACTGCAAAGGAATTATATTGGAAGAAGTTTTATTTTTGCTCTGAATTTCAATGCTGGGCCATTGTAAGGTGCTCACTTAGGGTGCGGAAGGTCCTGAGTTTGAACCCCGTGCAACTTTGCACAGTAACTATGTAAAGATGCATTAAGGATCTCACAGTGAAATTATGCTCCTGTCTTTATATCTTCTGGGTAAAGTTTAAAACTTTTTGATACCCCATCATACACACTTGCTCAGTATTTCATCTATCTCTTAATAACAAAGGCTTGCTCATACCCTTGGCTAAAGGCATTGCCATTCTAATTATACTGATGTCCTCATAGATAATTGGAACTATTAACTATTATAATTATTATAAATAATTAGCCTGTACGTGAAATTAAAAAAAACACAAGAGCATGATTAGGTCATGGCAATACTACGGTAATTGATGATTCCTATACACACCAGCCAGCCCAGAACCCATCCTGGCTCCAGTGATATATCCAAGAGCAACTCTGTACATCCCATAATGCATTGCTTCATATGGGCTTATTTGTATAGGAAATTATAGAGTAATTAGAGATGAAATGACTTTAAACTGAAGTTAATTGTTGTATACGAAGCAATGCATGATGGGAAACACACAGCAGTTTCTCCTGATAAATCCATCCCAAGTTCATGTCCTGGCACCATTTCCTTCCTGTGACCTTTGCCTCTGGCGTTTTTTTTTAATGCAACTGGCCATGTCATCATCCATAATAACCCATAATATGCATGATGCAAATGAAATGAAGGAGAACAGGAAGTTACCTCACTGTGCTGGGATCATGTTTTCATCATGTCTTAATTTCTTGGTAGAATGCCTATGCACATCCACGGCTGATGATGTCATAACAAACTCATCGCTCTAACTCATCTTTCTACATATCTCAGCAAACTGAATGACCATATAAGAGATTTCAATTTTAACAATTGCTTACTCTTGTTTCCATTCAAACAAAACCCATAATTGAATTGTTATAGTGTAATTGTTCAACCTGCTATCTACTGAAGATAGCTGATATGAATGTATGTTCATACTTAAGATAGCAAATTTCTGCTAGCTAGATTATCAGTTTATACATAACTGATTATCATTTAAAATAAAAGAATTCCAAGATACCTTAGTTCCATAAAAGTATATCTAAAAGGAGTTCTAAAGAAGCAATTAAACATAATTACGCCTGTACTTTTCTGATCAAAATTCTTCTTCACACAGCACAGGTGCAGTATATTTGATTCATGATGCAAATCAGAAGTAAATCAAGATTGCAATGAAATGTAATTTACATAACATCAATCATCTTTGCCAACCATGAACACATGTAGCACTATCTAGTTTGATCTTGTAAGCAACAGGGGTACAGTACCTCTTCGAATACATGTGTCCAAATTGTTTTTGAATAAAGTATACTCCAAGTGGACTCTTTTCCATAACCTGGAAGAAAATTAGCTCCTTCACACAAGATTTACACCCAATGGTGCCATGATGGTTCTGAACTATAAAGCATATGATTGAATGAGATAATTGAGAAAGTGTAATAAACATGCTAAATTAAATATCAGTGTTTGTGTAATGATTATTTCGATTGTTGTTTTGAACTATGAAGCGTATGGGTTGATTAGACAACACATTTTTCTGAATATCTAAATTTAAGCTTGTTTTCCACTCATCTAGCCGTCAATATAAAGGTCTTGTTCATCCAGTGGTTTTCTTGTATCCATTAAATGATACAACAGATGTTTCTTGGTAGAAAAAAATCTGACCAGAGTTCACAATGGATGTGAATGGTTGTGTACTAGTACTTTGTGTCAAAGCACTGTAATGGACTGAGTATCAAATTGACCGAGGAAGGTGCTATGGGTTGGTTGTGGTGGTGATAGTGGTGGTGTGGTGGGGTGGTTATCAAGTAACAAAACAGTCGTAATGGAGTATTTATCGTTATTCTTCTTTATCTGCTTTGTTCAAAAATAGTTTTTAATGCATTTCCTGTAAAACTTGAATATCATACTAATGTGAAACACATAACAAATCCATGAAGTTAATATTTGGACAACTTTTCTGGAAAAGAACCAATCTGACTTAGTACCCTATTCATTATGTTACATTGGTGGTTCCCCTTCCCATGGTGATGCCCCATCTACCTTGGTGACTTTGTCTACAGCAACCCATATAGATCCCATCTATCACTCAGACTACACATGGCTAAGCATGCATAGCGGACATTGCCGAGTAAAACCAAAGGAAACGCAATTTATTTACCACGCATGCATGGATTCTCCTCGCTTGCTCTCTTAATGTGCGGTCAAGTTGTTGACTGAATACACACGCGCCATCAATTTATACAACCTTAACCGCATGTCCAGCTTTATTCATCCTGTTGTTCAAATTTCCGTCTTCATTTCTGACAAGTGATTTGTATTAGTTGGCATTTATTAAATGTTTTGCCAAATGCATTTCATAAAAATCAATCATGCTCTATGTTTTATTAATTGCAAGTATATTTCCCTCATTGGGTATTATAGGTCTGCATGTTAGCCAAATTTGTGATTGATCTTACATTTTTCATTTCAAATCTATATTTTCAAAAGTTATAAAAGGTAATGTAAGAAAACAATATTGACCATCAATATCTACTGAAGATAGCAAGTAAAAAAGCTGCATTTCTTGAGTTATTTAAAGTTTAGAAGTATCTGCTCAAGTTTTAAGTGTATTTTCCACCAGCAAATTTTTAATCCACATGCATCAATATTATTAATTAAACCATAAACAATAAAAAGAGTCATTACTAGATTGTTAATTATTTTTCCTTTAATCACATGAATAATATGCCAAAGTATGCTTCTTTTAATTGATTGGTAGAGGGTTCATGACCGCTAGTTCATTACACATGTGAAAGTGAAGAATCATTTTTGAACATTATTCTCTTTTGGATTTGGATCGGGGAAAATTATGGGGTAGGCATTTTTATAAAAAAAATATCTGTTAGGGTGAAAACATAGTCGGCCTACCAACAAAATTTTCGCTATAAAACATTTGGTCGTGACGTCACCAAATATTTGCCATCAAATTTAAAGTATGAACCAGTAACAAACATTTGGTGCAATGTAAAGGTCACGACCAAATGTTTGGTAGGAAAAATTTTGTACAGTTGGAGGCCGACTATAATTTGGTCCTTACATTCAATATATTATCTAACCATTAAGTTATAATTAGCCCTTATATTCAATGGATTTAAAATCCTGGGTGTACGTAATGTATCTGGAATGGTTTGAGCAAAAAACCCTGAAATTAGAAAAAAATATTTCAATATTTGTAGAGATACCAATTTGAGAAACCTGCTTGTAAATTATCATGTCTGTAAAAAGTCAATGTATAAAATACTAATATTTACAAAAGATCCATCTCTTCACAATTTTCTGCCAACACATGATTATGAACTGAAGCATACTTTCCTCTATTTTTATTCCCCATCTTAACAATGTTGAAAGTTTCTGCTTGTGTTATGCGGCATTCTTAAAAATAGCCTCACCCAAAGCCCTAGTGGAAAACTCATACTTCTTTATGCATCAAAATGATAAATAATTGACAATGTTTATCCTGTAAAGATCGCCTGGAGTTTTGCCGCTCTGCCTTTGAACTTTTGCACAGTGCATTTAGACACCTGAACACAAAATATGAGTTGAACTTGGGATGTTGTGGTCGGTGAAAAAGTGTAAAAAGACATCGCTTCTGGCCTGTCTGACACATTTTATCATATTTAATGTAAAATTTAATGTTTTTTGACACTTACATTGGACTGAAAGTAGGTTGATGTATGGAGGAGAGAAATGATCAAAACAATGTGTAATGGTCTCAATTTATTTCCAAGAACTTAATTTTTTTCTTTCTTTTAGTGTTTTCATATTTGCTTTTATTTATTTTAGAAATTAAAAATGGTTCCATAATCAGAGATGACACCCTAAAGGAAAATACCATGGAAAATAAAGGGAAGAAAAGAGAAGATAAAAATGAAAAAATTGTAAGAAATGTTGTTAAAATTGTTTAAAAATCTATCACATTTTGTATATTTTTGAAAATGAGTTGACAATAAGTTGTCTCTGTATTTGTTGAGACCTTGTGCGGTTTTTAAAAGCCCAGGCAAGGTCAAAAAAGTTTGGGTGTAGTTTTGGGTCTCATATGATGGTTGCCCCGCCTTTGTCAACAGATAAATAAATACCGAATGATGGCAATTGCCAGAATGGTATTCTTGACCCCTTAATATGAGCTAAGAAACTCAATTTTGATAGAGGTGACATTGAGCATGAAAATTGGATCATGAATTGCCCCTTTAAACTCTCGCTGGTAGGATTGTGAAAATCCACACTAGTAGACATCTTCATGAACTTCCTTATACAATTACAGCGACAGTTTAAAGTGTTGGTGCTGCTGGCCTATGAAATCATTGTAGAGCTAGTAGGTGTCTATTGATAAATGAGATTGTCTACGCCTATAAATAAACTATTCGCCATCCCGGGAGCAAGAATTGTGTGTATGCGGTTTCCTACAATGGTGTGACCAGAATTAATTAATAATACATACTCGTTTAGATGATTGAAATTGTATTGTTATAACTACCACTTGAAAATCAATAAAGATAATAAATGGTTTGACTTTAGGGGCGCACCATTAGATATCTGAGGGGGGGGGGTAGGAAGTTTTCGGAAAAAAAAAATTCCCCCTCCAAAGGTAGAAGAAAAAAAAAATTCCCCCCTGAACATGGAATGGGGAAAAAAACAGGTAATTGACAAAAAAATAATCGCGCCCCATGGGGCGCGAAAAAAAAAATTCCCCCTCCAACCCAACTTCCTACCCCCCCCTCAGATATCTAATGGTGCGTCCCTTAATTGTTATCCTGTTTCTTGTGAACTGGATTAAGGTTTTGAAAAATAGTTCAACAGATTTGAAAATGTGATCAGTGTCCATAAACAAACAAATTTGAAAAGTCTGAAGTAAGTTGAAAATGAGAAAAAATGTGTCTCTCCTGATATGGACATTCAGAAAAAGGTCTGATTATTCACAATCTTAAAAATCTAAATGGGAGAAAAAACAGAACATTTATTGTAAGCAGATTGTCAGCATTTAGCTTTATAAAATTGTTCGACAAACTTTACAAATACGATGGTGTTTTAACAGAATGTTATACAAATAAATATAGAGAGAGGACATGGCTGTTTATTTAAAAATGGATTGAATAAAAATCAAAGATGGTGCCACAATACCCAGGCATATCACAGTTGGTTTTGTAACTTAAACTATTGAAGTAATCCTGTATCATTGCCAATATGGGTTGCTAGTGACACGAAATATGACATTCCTTCTTCATCAACTGAGTGCTTGTTGTTTTTCATAACTGTACAGCACACCTGATGTCCCCTCAGGCAGCCCAGCAATTGATGCCCACTAACTTGTCCAACAATTATATCATATCCATCATATCTTGCT
>JXSR01S014058.1:76441-89774 GCA_000969725.1 Ophiothrix spiculata | reverse complement strand
TCAGTTATTTCTTGAACTATTGTATATTTAATAATACAAATCTGGAAACAACTTCTCATCGGGAAGTCATGAAAACAATCTATGATGGGATAAAACAAAAACAACAACATTTTTTTCATTCTTTAAGAATCTTATTAATAGATGGTGTTTATTGGATAAGCGTAAATCAAACCATTGGATTAGGCAAAAAAATGTTTGCTTGCACTCATTAAAGCAACCATTCTTTACTTTGGACAAACTTTGGATTTCCACAAAAGAACACCAATCTTATATTTAAAAAAAGATCTCTTTTTTTGTATTTTGAAGTGTAAAATTTAAAAAAAAAAAATGTTTTAGCAGTTTGTGATAAACATTTTAGTTATTTTACAATTAACATCAATGCATGTTGATCCATTTTACCACAGTATCTCTTTTTTCATAGGCTTGATTTAATACATACATATTTGCTGGTTATGTTTTACCTGACATCCAAATGTTAAATTCAATTTGACGACAAGCAAACATTTTTTTTTGCCAGTACCCAAGAGGCAAAATAAATCCATGCAGCTTACCTGATTTCCAGAGATATTCAGAAGGACTCACTACATCGCCTCCTTGTGCAAATGAATAATACAAAGTCATCTTCAAGCACACAACAAATAAATGCACCACATACTCCATATTCGATCCAGTTCTTACGATTCCCATCGTGATCATCAATAAATAGCTCCCAAATTCTACCAAAAATAAGGTTTGCAAACAGATCGGATTCCGATGACTTTGGTTGTTATTGATGGAACCTCATCTTGCCAAATTCCAATATGAATCCATACTGGTATAATATGATATGAACTCCTAGTGCGATTTACAGATGCCAGTCGGATTGGATATATTCCTGGGGTAATTTTATCCCAATGGTGTCTTCAAGTGTCTTCTTCCTTAATTGTCTCCCAGATAGTCTCCTCAAGAAATTGGAGATGCTAGTAACTTTTCCAAGTTGACTTTTTGTATAAGAATAACAAATCAGCTCATTTATGTTTTAAACATCCATTATTTTCCAGGCATTAGTTGTTATATATTGCACTACATCCGTTTCTGATTACATCTCATTGTTTATGGTTATAACATCCAGCTGTTTAACAGTGAGAGATTTAAATCCAGCTCTAATGGGTCACGTGTCTATCACCAGTCGCAGTAAAAGCACACACTAACTAGATAGATGCTACACCACCACCTGGACCTGGTTACAAGCACTCTTTATTGTGCACGCATCGACAGAGCGTAACAATATAGACTGCTTCAATGCATGTGTAAGAGTCGGTAAACACACACTACTGCTGCGGCGCACACACATGTGGAGTCGGAGGAAGCTCACTCAAGACTACGCACCCAAACACTGAATGAGCATAGCCTCAGGCTAGATATTGTCTCCTGCACAGCTCACTGAGGTCGCTGTTGGTGTGCTGGTTAAATTAATTCAGTCATGAACTTTGTGGTAGACTAGCTCTGTAATGAAATAAAAAGACAAAATAAACTACAATTTAGTAAGTCTGGCATTATCATGAGAGGATAATATAAATGTGACATTATGATGGATGGATCAAGTCATAGTGCTCCAAGGGAGGATTATTTCATTTGATCGCAAGATCCTTTTTAGATATCCACAGATAAATTGTTTTTACACAAAGGATTGAGTGGTATTACTTTAAAACACATCTTAATGATTTAATTGTGGGGTGTAGTAAGGAGACAAAGAGAATTAGAAACACGCTATCCCAGATTATCTCTTTGGACTCTGGGGACTTTAATCAAATTTTCAATTTCCTAATTAGGCTTGAAATCTTTTGTTCTGTGATAACATGATGAAATTCAGATGAATAAATAGTGCAGATTTATTGCCGATTTATTTCATTATTCAAATGTCATCTGGGTTAATTTGTAGAATAAAATTACCAAAACGTGTCAAAATAGTTGTTATTTATGATCAATATTTTAAAAAACAGATAGATTTTTTTTTAATTTTCTTAAAACTATATTGTTCTTGAAGGTTTAACATTGACTACAAATCAACTGATCTTATCCAGTAGGTCAAAAACTAATCTGGTAAAACTATGTTAGCAAAAGTGTTTTGTCAATGGCAAATTTGCTTTGGATATAAATTGTCAGTAGATAAGATTTTCTAGTTTATGGAGTTTAATAAATGACAATATTTTAAAACTGTCATTTTAACATATTGTGTTATTTGATTGGTCAATGCATCTTATGCTATAAAGTGCTATAAAATGTCAGATTTTTGGAGAAACTTTGGGATGATACTAACTGTGCCTACAGCCTCTTTTGATAATACCTGTTTTGATGATTTTAATATTTCAACAAAATATATCATCAAAAGTATTTGTCTCCTGTTAATAAAATGAAAAAGACTGATATTTACCTTTTTTAATCTATGGGTGTGTGTGTGTTTTAATTTTTAATGTAAAACCCTATTTAATGTTGTTTGATTCCTTGCCACATTCTTAAAAATGTACCAAATATTAAAAAAAAGAAATAAAGTGTTACTTTTCTTATCCTCAAGTATTATTTACTGAAGTGTTCAAGAAAGCAAAACTCAGCGCGCAAGCATTGCACTTGGAGAAATCCTGACCAAGGATGTAAAATATCTAGCCCAATGTTTACTAATCACAACTTGGGTGTTTGTCTGACCCAGTTAACGGTAAATTAACACTATCCCAACAAGATCATGCTATTCTTTTGTTTTTATAAGTGATGAAATTTCTCTTCATGTTTGTTTTTATCTTTTCCGCTTTCTTATTTGTTTCCATTTGTTTGCTACATGTATCTATATTACTTACTTTATGTTTCATGAATGACACAGTTTTGGTCATCAACGACTTTCCTTTCAGTGGGCTATTTTTAAAGGGAAATAGTCCAATTATACAAATTTAAATTTTCATAGTCATATAAAAGATCACAACTAGAAAGGTTCTGTTTCAAATATTAGCTGAATCGGTCAAACTGTTTTGATTTTGCAGGCAATTTTGTATTTCAGAGCTGCCTATATGTTACTGTGTATTTATAGAGTCTTCTTAGGAGCTCATTTGTGGATTGTTCTTTACTTGACCAAAACACAAAAACAAAAGTAAAAACAGAATTTCAGTAGAATTAAATGAAATTAAATGCCACTATGGGAATCTAATGATTTCTTTGCAGTTTATGCCTTCAATTTCATTGTACTTTTTATACAACTTATAAAACTGGTGTTACACATTTATTTATCCTTTGGTAGATTCTATATTGATTACGTGGAACAAATTCAGTTTCATGTAATAAAATCCATGTTATTTATGGTAACACAATAATTTAATCTGGCAAAATTTAGTACAAATTTCCACTTTCAAATAGTAGTTCATCAGTTAACCCATATATCAGATTGAACTCCTTATGCAGTTATTGAATTCACCCTGTTTGAAATGGAACACTGATATTCAATATAACAATAACATGTTAGGAAATGTTTAATCCTAATCTACAGTTTCTCTCCAAACAATATTATCTGATCATGTGTAGTTTGATCAATTTCACTACAAGTATCTCTCCAACATAAAATTGTCAATTATTCTGGTAAATTTACTTACTCACTTTCAGAATTTCTCAAATAGTATTACTTTGTATCAATCAGACAATTAACTTTCCTTAAGTTTGCTTTCCATATTGATTAAAGCAGCAGGTAACTTCTTTTTTTCTGTTTACCTAAATTAATTACAACTTTTCTGCAGCTGCTAATTTGATTATAGATATTTATTACATGTACTTGATTCTACTTTTCAAATGTCATATGAAACCTTATTAAAGAAACAAGAATTATGTTAAACAAAATGCATTTTCCCTTGCGTTATTGACATTTATCAATTATATAGCTTTCACTCCAAGCTCAGTGGGGGTACACACATCTATAAAGAGGGTGCATTAAAAAAAATATGTGGCCTTTCATATCACCATATAAAAGATTGGTTAAGACTTTTTTTGACACACCAAATATACATGCAACAACTATTAGCCATGTTAAATTAGATGCACTATGACACTAATGCACCTCCAGATAAGAACAAGGATTTGATGATATTGTATAGATTTTTTTTTGCAACTGCATGAATATTCTATCATGAAACAGTCAGTTGTTATTACATAGATATGTATTCAAATCGATTGAATAACAAACACATATTGCACAAAATTGGCATAGAATATTCTATAGAAAGAAAAACTCTGAACCAAGTCTAATGATATGGGTATAGCCACTATTAGCTATTATGGTCATGGACTAGCACATGTATCTTTTAAATCTATCTTTAAAATTATAAATTTATTCTGTGCCTATGTCAGTTTGGTGTCTTTACATTCATTTAAGTTTTCATTAATTTCATCATCACAATCACGATAAAATGGCTGACCTTTTTAAATAATTAAAACATTTCATCTAAATATATCTGTAAAGGCCTCACATTGTTGATAGTTTGGCTTATCATCTTACTCGCACAGTCAAACAATTTTACATTCAATGATTTAAAATAAAGTTCTTGACACTCTATAGAGACACTTTTCAAATGCCAAAAGAAAGAAAATCACATCTTTCATTAGTAAATCTAGCCAAAAGAAAACATTTCAGATTTGAATTCATTATTGTTGACATTATCCAATCATCAGAGCCTCAGAGGTAAAAACTGACTTTCTCATGTCCAACATTTCTAATGTCATTGAAAGATGATTAAATAATTTAGTAATAAATGCTATGTAAATGCTAAGCTGTCCACCGCTTGTAAACTCTTTGAGAAATGCCAACAGATGAGTATCATAACAATAAAAATAAATTAGATGGTAATAACAAACAAACAAGAATGTTGTGTGCGATAGCTGGTGTTTCTTCAAAAGTAGGTAGAAATGCATGAGGAATCAAAAGATCATTTGTAGTATTGTTTACTTTTTTACATAAGTATAAACATTTATAGATAATAGTCATTTTCATTTTCAAAGTCAACATTTTGCCACATGTTTTCTACTGAATATAATATCATCAAAAATGCTGTAAATTAGTGTTATCTACTGAAGATTATTATTATAAATGCTGTCAATTAGTACTATCTACCAAACAATATATGTAAATTATTGTTATAATATTATCACAAATATTTCTATCTATAATATGTTAATTCTTGCTTTCTACTAAAGATAATATCATAAAATATGTAAATCATTGCTATCTTCCAAAGAAAGTACCATTATAATATGTTAGTTCTTGTTATTTACCAAAGATTATTATTACAAATATTGTTAATTATTGCTGTCTACTTAAGATAACATCCTAAAAATGTTGCATAATAATATTATCTTCCATAGATAATATCATTAAAATTGTTCAAACTACTGTCAATTATTGCTATCTACGAAAGATAGTATCATCAACATTATTGTCAATTATTGCTATCTACTTAGGATAGTATCATCAAAAATACTGTTAATTTTATTTTATTTTTGAAGATTTATAACTTTAATATGAACACTTATAATAATTACCAAACCAAAATGTTGCTGTTTATATCTACCAATGTTATTAAACAAATTATCTACCAAATATCTTTTCAACATTTTCTTCTTGTATTATATAAACCTATCTTAAAAATAAATAAAATTGTTGCCATTTTTTCTACAGCAACATTCACTATAACTTAGCGATAAAGTACAGGAAACACAACATGGCATATACGTGAATCAGTGGTGTGTTTACTAATTAGGAGGTTGGAGGTGTGGAGCAAGGTGGAAGGTGATGCAGGGAGACCTGAAATTGAATTACTCCAAGTTAATTACAACAGCCTAACCCCAAAGAGATCAGCATTTGTTGGCAACTCAAAGACATTAGAAAACAGCACAGATGACTGTCAATAAATCCTTACAATTAGGCAATTCCACAAAGCTGCATGTTGGATTTCTTTTCTCTAGAGGTGAGCAGGTGATTTCAGATTGTACAAATGTTGCCCAGAATTGACATAAGTATTGGTTAGATTTGGACAACAGGTGATTTTGCCTTCCATTATTGAATTAAAACCATATGGTGAATGTCTTAAAGGCTGATGCTTTTCAGTCTTACAATCAAACATGCAAATTTGAATTTAACATGAAAATATCTGACATGATGCAATATTTCAACAGGTGCATTTGTCTCGTTAATGACTGGATTCCTTGTATCCATTCCTACAGTATTCTAGACATTTGTTTCCCATCTTATTTTAGTCAAATAAGTACTTTCATATATAACAAACAACCATTACCATATGAGGGGTGCTCTGGCAAAATGAGAGGAAAGTCGCAAATTTCAAAATTGAGTTTAAGACATATTTTAATTCTCTATAATCTCAGCTTTTGAATGATATATAATATGTCACACTTTCTTTCCCCATTCTTCATTTAGAAATAGAAATCCAAAGCAGTCCACTGAATATATTGCACAAAAGTTAGCTGCAAATCGATTTCAAAGATACTGATTACTACCATGTATAATAGCAATATGCAATTAATTAACTTTGAATAACTGCACTTCCCTGCAAAGTTGACCTTCAAAACTTTAGTTATATGTACACACTTATGCATGAAGGCATTTTATGTCAAAAAACGAAATTTGACTTTTTCACCCTACTTTTACTTTAGATGCCACTTATTCAAAAAGTAGATTTGTGACTTTCCTCTCATTTTGCCAGAGCAGCCCACATATGTGAAAACAAACTTAAATGAAGCCAATTTTGTAGTATCCCATATCATATACAACCTTTCTGTATAATATATTTAATAGAAAGGCATTGTCCTGATTTTGTGCAATAAATCAAGTTTCATGTAATAGATATACATATAAAAACCATGTTATTTATCCTAACAAAATAACGTAATTTGGCAAAATTTAGTACAAATTTCCACTTTCAAATACTAGTTCATCAGTTAACCCATATATCAGATTCAACTCCTTATGCAGTTATTGAATTCACCATGTTTGAAATGGAACACTGATATTCAATATCACAATAACATGTTAGGAAATGTTTAATCCTAATCTACTGTTTCTCTCCAAACAATATTATCAGATCATGTGTAGTTTGATCAATTTCACTACAAGTATTTTTCCAACACAAAATTGTCAATTATTCTGGTAAATTTACTTACACACTTTCCAAATTTCTCAAATAGTTTTACTTTATATCAATCAGACAATTGACTTCCCTTAAGTTTGCTTTCCATGTTGATTAAAGCAGCAAGTAACTTCTTTTTTCTGTTTACTCAAATTAATGACAACTTTTCTGCAGCTGCTAATTTGATTAAAGATATTAATTACACATGCTTAATTCTACTTTTCAAATGTCATATGGAACTAAACCTTATCTAGCAAATTCAAATAACATAAAACAAAATGTTGTTTTTTATTTTGTTATTGACATTTATTAACTAGTTTTCAATCAAAGCTCAGTGGGGGTACACATGTCTATAAAGTGGGTGCATTCTAAAAAAATTGTGTGCTCATTCTTATCACCATATGTTACTTTATCCATTGTTTAGGACGCTTTGAGCCACTGGTTCCAAACAAGAAGGGCGGGGGGGGGGGGCATTTTGACCACATGTTAAGTCTATGGATGATAATTAATAATATGAATGTGTGTATTTATTACTCTTGAACCCAAATGAAGCAAAAGTTAGCATTATGATTCCGAGGTGTTTTGGAAAAGAGTCTCATAATAGATCAGGAGGTGATTCCTGTTATTACATTTTGCAGTTTGAGAAGAAAAAAAAAAACGAGTGAAAAGATGGTCTGATTTTTGTGTGTACTTACGTGTACTGTGTTGGGGAGTGTATGGACACAATATTGGTGCAATCATTTGTTTGGGCTGATTTTGCAAGAAATGATGTCATTACTTCTGCAGCCCATTAATATCATGGTCATGGACAAGCATATGTTATATATATGTGGCAATGCAGTTTGTGTGTCTTGGCTCTGATTTACAATTTATTTTTCCAAATTTTTACGAGTTTCATCATCACAGTCATAATGAAACGACTACTGGCCTTTTTAAATAATTAAAATACTTCATCTAAATGTATCTCAATGCCTCAAGTTGTTGAAAGTTTGGCATTATCATATTACTCGCACAGTCAAAACAATTTTAAATTCAATGATTTGAATAAAGTTCTTGACACTCTATAGAGACAGTTCTGAAATGCCAAATGAAAGAAAATCACATCTTTCATTAGCAAATCTAGCCAAAGAAAACATTTCAGATTTGAATTCATTATTGCTGACATTATCTAATAATCAGAGGCACAACTGACTTTCAACATTTCCGTAGTCATTTTAGCAATGTAATTTCAAATATTATTAAAAGAGTTGGTGATGTATGTTACGTAAATGCTAGTTTGCCCACAAAACTTGTAAACAATACGTTAAGAAAATTATATTATAGAAAATGAAAATAGTAAACAAAAACAGGATAAACTATACTAATAAACAAACAAATAAAATAAAATTATGATATGTGCATTCATAGGTCAAATAGCATCTATGAGAAAGATGGTCAATCAATGAGAAGTTGAAAGATCATTTGTAGTAAAGCATACTTACAAAAAATACTTCTTTCTTACATAGATATCATCTTTTGTGATTAGTATAAGTCTTCTTCAAAAAAAAATGCCAATTATTGTAAATCTGTTAACAATGCTGTCAATTTTTGCTATCCATTATAATAGATAATACAATCTATAAATTTGCTGTAACATTACTGCAATCTATATACCAAAGATAATATCATGAAATATGCTGCAGCATTATTGCTATCTACCAAAGATAATATCATTAAAAAAGCTGCAACATTATTGTTATCTACCAAAGAAAATATCTTTAAATATGCTGCAACATTATTGCTATCTACCAAAGATAATATCATTAAATAAGCTGCAACATTTTTGCTATCTACCAAAGTTAATATCATTAAAAATGTTGTTAATTATTGGTATCAAGTGAAGATGATATCCTCAAAAAAGAAACGGTCTATTATTGTTATTTATGGTATTAATAAAAATAATGTTATTTTTTTACATATTTATGACTTGCAGATGTTTACCTATGAAAATTAACTAATTACAATACCTCAATGTACCTACAAATCAAGCAACACTATCCTCCAAAGATAACATTTTCCCTGTATTATATAAACTTATGATACAAATAAACAGTAAATTTGCCAGTTTTTCTTAAGCAACATTCACTATAAGCTTAGCGATAAAGTACAGGAAACACAACATGGCATATACGTGAATCAGTGGTGTGTTTACTAATTAGAAGGTTGGAGGTGTGGAGCAAGGTGAAAGGTGATGTAGGGAGACCTGAAATTGAATTACTCCAAGTTAATTACATCACTCTGATCCCACAGAGGATCAGCACTTGTTGGCAACTCAAAGAAATTAGAAAACAGCACAGATGACTGTCAATAGAAAAACAATGCACAAGCACGCACTGTGTATCCTTAAAATTAAGCAATTTCACAAAGCTGCATGTTGGATTTCTTTTCTCTCAAGGTGGGCAGGTGATTTCAGATTTGACAGATGTACAAATGTCACCCAGATTTGACATATTATTTGGTTGGATTTTGACAACAGGTGATTTTGCCTTCAAATATCAAATTCAAACCATGTGGTAAATGTCTCATAGGCAGATGTTTTCAGTCTTTTCATCAAACATGTAAACTTGAATTGAACATGAAAATATTTGACAAAATGTGATGTTTCATTGCTGATAACAGGTGCATTTAGCTTTTCAGTGACTAGATTCCTTGCATCCACAATGACAGTGTCTTACACATGTGTTTCCCATGTAAATTTATTCAAATAATATAACTAAAAAGTTGTTACTTGAGTTACATAAGTGAAAATTATACTGAGGATATATAAGTTAAATGATCAGAAAATAGTTATTTGCATAAGCAAATTTAATGTTTTTAAAATTTTATTTATTGTTATTGCATTAGTTTGACTGATGCTTAATTGCACCACTTTCCTGATTCATCCACTCCTATAATAGTTATCATCTCTAAACAATATTAGATTATAAAATCCAACATGTGAATAATAGTAACATACCCCCCCCCCCCTGTTGGGTAGTTGACTATCATGATAAATGCCACAATCCTTCCCAAATTGCACCATTTCTACTTGGCACACATTTACTATTTATGCAACGCATCACAATTCTTAACCATATGTTATTGGAGAAATAACTAACAAAAGAGAGTTACTAAGATAGCTGGGCAAATAGCAAGTGACATTGGTACAGTAAGAAGATATCGCTGTCTAAACAAGAATCATCTTGCAGAGTGGCCCTTCTGATTTGTAATGTATTAATAGTTTTTTGTGAAGCAATACATTTCTCAACAAGTAAGTTTTTTTTTATCTTTATGCATATGAAGTTTAAAGTGTAGCTCAGGTCTGAAGTTAGTCATGGTTTAAGTTAACAGATATTTCGGTAACAGCTGAACAAAGATTCAAACACAAAATTTACAAAAAATAACACAGAATGGGAATTCTTTTAAAGGAAAATATATTTTGTGTGATAAGATATGACTTGAATCAAGTCTATTAGATTGACCGATACTTGATTGCATCACTTTCCTTATCCATTCGCCCCTGATAGTTATCAAATCTAAATAATATAAGAATTAAAATCTCTTTTAGCTCTTTTAACTACCCACCTGCAGCAATTCCAAACCCTATTGGAGTGATGACTGAAGTAATAAATGCAATTCCACAATCCTCCCCAAATTGCATCGTTTCTACTTGGCACACATTTACTGTTTATGCAACGCATCACAATTCTTCACCATATGTTATTGGAGAAATAACTAAGAAAAGAGAGTTACTAAGATAGCTGGGCAAATAGCAAGTGACATTGGTACAGTAAGAAGATATCGCTGTCTAAACAAGACTCATCTTGGAAGTGGCCCTTCTGATTGTGATGTTTTAATAGGCTTTGTGAAGCAATACATTTCTTAACAAGTGAAATTTCATGATCTATATGCATAAGAAGTTGAAGGTATGGCTTAGGTTTGAAGTTACTTATCGTTTAAGGTAACAGATCTTTCTGTAATAGCTAAACAATTCTAAAGATTCAAACACAAGATTAACAACAAAAAACACACATTATGGCAATTCTTTTAAAGTATACATTTTGTGTGATATGCAACATAAAATTTCAATTTTATTTTGTAATACGTTCGAGAGAACGTGTGAAACCCAGTCCGAGCATGCGTAGTCACTTCGTCCGTGTATTGCTTGAGCGGTAAGCCGCTGTTTGAGAATACTCAAAGAAACATTCGAAGAAATCATTATCTACCTGCATTTGTGTGAGGTTTTTTAAAAGAGATAATAATATTGTTCAAGGAACATTTAGAAGTCCATAGTACGACATAATTGTCAATATGGGGACAGATAAAACAGATAATGTGGACAGAGGTTCCGAACGTGTCATTTATTTAAAAAAAACCAATCAACACTAAAAAACCTTTAGACCTGTTGTCTCTCCACACACACACAAAATTATAAGGCAACTAAAAAAATACTACAACCAAAAAATGCGCTTGTGAAACTTATAAATAGACAAATGTTAAAATAGAATACAGAATATGTTGAGAAATATTGCAAGATGAAGAAACTATATCCTTGTTTACAATATTTCAATATCCACATCAGGATTTCATATCACTAGTCACAATAAAGAGTATCTCTCATCCTGTCATTTCCAATTTTGACAAGTTATAACAGAAAAAAATACTTGATGAAATGAGGCTCTTTGAGATATTTTGACAACTTGAAACAAAACCTGTTCTGCATACTCATCATTTACTGTAGAGATGATCTATGTGAACTATTTACTTGCCAATTTAAATTAATTTGGCCAAATAAGAAATGTTACGTGTTGCTCAACCAAATACATAAAATATGTTTGAGTGTTTCTTTCATATTAAAGCCACATTACTCAGTCACAGTCAGCATACATATTTCATTATTTATACCGAGAAGACATATCCCATCATGCATTGTACTTGTAAGAAATTTTCTACAGGAAGTTATGCAAGTAGTTAGTGATGAAATATTCCCAAAATGCAAATTTACATCATTTAATCCTCATTTAGGGGTATTTCATCACTGACTACTCACATAATTTTTCCTATACAAACAATCCCATTGGTAGCAATTTAGGATGGGAAGCAAATTATCCCATAGCAACATATAGCAGATTTCATGGAGAAACTCTAGGAGGTCTCCTGGATTTTTCACATGGAACTTAGGTATCCATGAGTCTCTATTTATGCCACTGTAATGCTCCTTGTGTAGTTTTTTTGCTGTATACGTATATTTTTTTTGCAAGGCTTCCAGTTGTTGTAATGACAAAGCTATATATTTGTCGCTAAGATAACCGATATCGACAAAATTTTGCCGCACTGCAAGATTTTTTGAGCTGAAATGAATTTAACCATAGATTAAAGAAAGTACAAATAGGAAACAGGTCTTTTTGCACCCTAAATATCCTGCTAAGTTAGGAGATTGCAGCACGTGGGCGCCATGCCTGGAAAGATGGTGCAGTGCGCGAGTGTGTAGTGACCCCGCTCTGCATACTGTTGAGAGCTACTATTACTTGACTACAACCATGGACTATGTTTAACGCTCGATAGCCACATTCTCAGTCAAATTACCATTCTGTTGCCGGAGTACGAATTTAACTTTCAAAGCGACGTAACGTAAAGCAACAAAGTTGCAAAGCTATAAAAGTGTGAATCGAAACAAGCAACAGAGCTACAAAGCTACAATAAGTATGAAAGCAGCATTAGACTGAAAAAGCAGTTTGTGTGCATTGAATACAAAAAGATGCATCCCAGTAATCCTATGTAATGAGTATCTTTGAATGGATAATTCTCATGGATAATTCACAATAATCCTGTGATGAGTGCCTTTGAATGGATAAGAAGGAAATAGTAACTTTACTGGCTTGTACTTGGTCTCTGGTTTGACACTATAGTCACTTAGCTTTGTTGCTTTAAACTAGTCAGTAAGAGATCAGTATATGCATATTACAGCCGGTTTTTACTTTTTAATGGGCAATAATATATATGGTGCAACAATTGCTCTTTAAATATTTTCAATAGCTTCTAATGTATTTTCTAATAATAATGCAGGTTTGATGATGGTAAATTGATAACTACTCCATATATTTTGGGATTATTTATATAATCCCTATTTATCATATAAAATATATATTTCTCCTCCTCAAATA